>CABHPH010136230.1:9351-43144 GCA_902168325.1 Peromyscus nudipes
TCATTGTCTCTGTTTCCCTTTTCAGGTCTTGAACTGTTTCCCTCACCTGTTTAATTGCTTTCTCATGGTTTTCTTTAAGGGATTTATTGCTTTCTTCCAATTTTTTATTTGCCTTTTCCTCTATTTCTTTATAGATTTCTTCCAATTTTTTGTTTGTCTTTTTCTCCATTTCTTTATTGATTTCTTCCACTTTTTTGTTTGTCTTTTCTTCAATTTCATTTTTCATTTTTTCTTGAAAGGTCTCTAGCATCTTCATGATACTATTCTTAAGGTCACTTTCTTCTGCTTCTTCTACCTTGTGATGTTCAGGTCTTGCTGTTGGAGGAGGGCTAGGTTCTGGTGATGCTGTATTGTTCTTTATGTTGTTGTATGTACTTCTGCCTTGACGTCTGCCCATCTCCTCGTCTAATAGGTATAAGAGGTGCCTGTGTCTGAGCGAGTTGCTATTGGTCCACTCTGTGCTTGTTGTGTCTGTGTCTCAGGGGGCCCTTCTGGGTCTAATCTTAGCTCTTGGTCTAATTGAAGCAGGCAGGTTCTGTGTCTCAGAGAGCTGCTCTTGGGTCAACCCAAGCTAGTTGATTCTGTGACTCACGGATCTGTTCTTGGTCTTGTCAGGGCTCTTGGTCCAGTCAGAGCTGACAGATTCTGTGTTTTGGGAAGCCTCTCTTGGTCCAATGAGAGGTGGCAGATTCTAATTCTCAGAAAGCCACTCTTGGTCTAATGAGGGCTGGCAGATTCCCTGGCTGCTGAGGTTACTCTTGGTCCAATAATGGCTCTTGGTCCATGAGAGCTCTCTCTCTAGGCCCGATGAGAGCTTGGGGTTGGTTTCCAAGCCTCAGGAAGTGGCTGAGGTCTCTCAGGCAGATGGGTATGGGGGCAGAATGTATAGATTGCAGGGTCCGCTGAGGGGTCTTGGTGAAGGGGGAGCCTTCCTGCAGGAGCCCTGCCTGCTGGCCTGCAACTGGGGCCAAGTTGGGCGGGGGTTGTGTGGTGACTTATAATCTCAGTATTCCACAGGCTGAGGCAGGAGGATCTTTGCCAGTTCAAAGCCAGACTGGGCTACAAACAGAGTCCTTGCCTCAGAAAGGGTTTCAGGTAGGGCGGGGGGCATGTTATGGAGACAGGAATCAGGTTTAAGAGAAGAGATGTCAGTTAGGAAGAAGCTAAGGCCTGCCTGCCCCACCTGGAAGAAACCAACCCACCACTCCTCTCCAAGGCAGCACAAAGAGCTGTCTCACTCTTTGATGTGACCCAGTCCCAAGCACAGAGAGCCCTCCCTCACACAGTCTTCTCTACAGCCAACTGAGCCTGGAGTGGGAGCTCTGGAATCCTAGAACTACCCCTACCATGACATGAGTTTCCCTGCAAACACTGTGCTCTGCCACCCCAGGGCCCAAAGAGGAACACATCTGCACAAAGAGGGAGAGAATGGATGCTGCAGGACACTCCTTTCCTCTCAGGGCAAGAAGTCCTGGTGGCTAGAGTTATTGTTATACCGGCCATGTCCTGGGGACCAGCTATAGCCCTACCCTCACAGATGGTCCAGCACATTTGGAACAACAGATCCATTCTCTTACTTCCAACTTTGAACCATGCTCCTGAGCATGCCCCAGCCTCCTAGCTCTGTGCCTCCCATCTCCAACTGTCTGTTCCTTAGTCCCCTCCTCAGTGAATCCTCCAGTGATGCAGACTGGCCCCTGATGATCACATTTTACAGTCTCTACACTGCTGGGCATATACAGACCATATCAGCACCACATGGATGCTAAGGCAAAGCACACCCTCAGGAGGCTCTGTGAGGAGGAAGGACAAGGAGACAGGGTCCACTTTTTTCATCTCACCCCCAGCTCCTCCAGTTCAAGAGGCCTTGGGGACCTGTGGCCCTTGTGGCCACTACTGGGTTTTGCCGTCCCACCTCCCTCTGTACCCGAAGCTCCCTGAGATGAGGAAAGGGAGGGGAGGCAAAGAGGGAAAGAGCCAGGAGGTTCCAGCAGCCTCACCTCAGCCCTTTCCTAAACCCTTCCAAGTATAAGAGCCAGGCACATCTCCTTAGCCTCAGCTCCATGCAAGGAGGTGTCACCTGCTTCCAAAACACCAAGCGGGCCTAGGACAGGGAAACTCTCCATAGCTAGAAACCCAGGAAGTGAATCCCAACCCCAAAAGTTGGTAGGGCTTCCCCTGTGCCTCTGAAGTCCACATGTAGCCCCATTCTTAGGACGCAGCTGTATGGGGCTATGATAGTGGGAGGAGCCCGGGAGGCCCTGCATGAGAATGATTGAGTGAAAAAAAATTCCCCTTGTTCCCTC
This sequence comes from Peromyscus nudipes, assembly GCA_902168325.1. Classification (NCBI taxonomy): domain Eukaryota; kingdom Metazoa; phylum Chordata; class Mammalia; order Rodentia; family Cricetidae; genus Peromyscus; species Peromyscus nudipes. Next base: position 11,658 of record CABHPH010136230.1, read on the forward strand.
ACTCCCTGATGATCCAGGACTCCTCTATCCCCAGTGTGCTGGCTACATGGACATCATCCTCTGAGTCACCCTTCCACACAGCAGCCAGGAGCACTTTCATGGAGCTTACAGTATTTTCCTGGAGCCCCCAGAATGGTGATCAACACCTAGCATCCAGATCCACTCCTTTGAGAGAGAAACCCTATTTGTAGAGTTCAGATTGTTTACACAATCATTTGCTTTCTGCTCCTCCCCAGCAGCTACGGCACTCACAGAGCAGTCCCCAGAGTTGTTGAGCCAGTAAGTGGTAGCTAGTGTGGGTCTACAATGCTCATGAGGAAAGCACAAATGCTTTCTCCCCCTTCTTTAAAAACAAAAGGAAACTTGTGTGCGTGTGTGTGTGTGTGTGTGTGTGTGTGTGTGTGTGTGCACCCAGACATAAGTTGGAATGTGTCTGAGTGGAACACGTGCAAGTTTAATGTTTGTTAGGGAAGAAGTATATTCCACTGTTTAGAAGAGTCCATGTGTAGCTCAGTGCAAGTGAGGATCCCAAGTTACTAGGTTGCTTGGCATGTGTTCAGAGTACATGCAGCTAAGGTTCTGAGGCTGTCAGTGAAACATGATAACTGTGTGTGTGTGTGTGTGTGTGTGTGTGTGTGTGTGTGTGTAAAGGAGTCTGAGGTCACTTATTGGTTGAAATATTAAGGCCACTCCATGTAGTTAAAACGGAGGTTTATTTTGTGGTAACTTACAAGTGAAGGAATAGATAACAGGGTCTGGGAAAGGTGTGGCACAGTCTGGCGGTGTTCTCTGGAGAACTCTGCTTGGAATAGCTCCACTGTCCAGGGTCCAGGAACCAAGAGAGCCACCCATCTGGATCTCAGGTCTTCAGGGTCCTCTCTCCGCCCCACCTTGTAGGCAGTTACCGAAGCCTCAATGGGGGTTGGAACTTCCAGGTCAAAGCTGGAAGGGCTACCCACTACAGTCACTGAACTCTTCCCTATGCTTGCCTACCTCAACATTGCTCAAAGTTTCAGAGGAAACAAGAATTCTTTTGACAACGATAGGAGAAACACCATTCATGGGATAATTTGGCCAAGAATCTGCTTTCCTTTGGCTTGTGCCCTGAGAACCTGAGTGAATCCGAAGTTGAATGTAATCAGATCATTAGTTTGATAGAGAAAATGTCAAGATGGAAAGGCATCAGGTTGGTGCTGAGAAACCAGCTGTAACTGTCAGAGATCAACATCACTAAAGAGACACCTCCTGTGCTGTGCTGGGACATTATCCTGAGGGCAACCCACTGGAGGCTCCACCCTGTGATGGTCCAAACGCATTTGAAAGAAGAAAACCGAAACCTAAGGATTCCCTGATACTCTAAGTCAACTGCCCAGGGAAGTGTTTCCCCAAGGCCAGGACACAGCAGCTGATGCTACCTACCATGGTCCAGGGGAGCCTGGCTCTATCTCAAGCTGGCAGAACTCAGCATCATCTCTGTGTGGTGCTGGTTCTGCAAACATGGAAGATGCAAGATTAGGGATTCAGGAAGGCCTGCTCCATGGTTTCAGAGAGCAGCTCGGGCCAAGCAATGTGTGGCAGTGCTGGAACTGCCATGAGAATGCCCTGAGAGGACATCGTGTAAGGCCACAGGAAGAGGAACAAACACTGGGGATCATAACCTGATGCACATAGCAAAAGTCCTAGGCCGAGGACAGGGGGAGCCTCCTGTGGCACAGAAGTCACTGCCTCCTACATGCCCCTGCCTCTAGTGGAGTCAGGCCAGTAAGGGGGTCTAGGGACCCATTCCTGCTGTGGCCATCAGACAAGTGGTTACTGGCGACAGATCCTCTAACTTGGGCTTCTGATAGGCCATTGTCAGGGCCTGCCTCCCCTTCCAGAACTGGGGATTGCCTAGTGCCCAGTTGAGAAGGACTGACATCAGGACTTGGAGCCAAAGTTCATGTCATATTCATAAGCTCCTCCGGCCCATACATGGCTTCCACTCTGCAACAGACACCTGAGCATGCAGGTGAGCAGAGGGTTATCAGATGCCCAGAATCCATAGCAAATCACACAGACAGTCGCAACTCACCAAGAAATGCACCTTCCAGGACTTTATTTAAGGAAGAAATAAACAACCGAAGCCGAAGGAACAAAGGCCAGAAGAGAAGGACGCCCACCAAAAGGTGCTTATGAACTAGCTGAGGAAACAGTCACATCTGGAGGAGGGGATGGTTAGGGAGCAGTTACCACCTCCCCACTGTGAATTCTGCTCTGGGATCACAGAGCTGGTGTGTTAATCTCCTTGCATCGATACAAACATATGTCGGGGCAGAGTAAAGTTTGATACAAAAACATGAATTTAGTTTAATAAAACCTTTCTTTCTGAAACAAATGCTGGGGAAGGGGCAAGGAAACCCAGTCTGCTGTACCCTTGATGTAACTAAAACCCATCTTTTTGAAAAATTAAAAGTAGGTTTTTTTCGTACACTTTGCTCTGATTAGTTCCCCACCCCCACAGCAACTCCTTCCAGATCCTCCCAATCTTCCCATCCACTCAAATCCACACCCTTTCTTTATCTCTCCTATTAGAAAATGAACAGGCATATTTGAAAAGGAAGAAAAAATAGTTAAATAAAAACAAACCAAGATAGGACAAAACAAACAAATAGAAAACAAAAAAGAGCCAAAAAAAGCACAAGAAACACATACAGATGCAGACATGCACACTTTCACACACACAGAAATCCCATAAAACACAAACCTTTAACAAACACTATTATATACAATATAAATATAATTAAAATATAAGATCTATGACATATAAATATAATTATTGTTATATAGTGACATATATATCATCATAAAATAACAGTGTTTTAAAATAAGTTTTAAAAATACTTTACCCACTGAGCAATCTTTTTAGCCTCATATAGTTATTTTATTATAATTGCAGTATATTTCATGTAGTATACAGTATAATATATGATATAACCAATGTGAAATATATGATATAATAAGGAACAATATTTTAGGAATGCACATTATTTAGATGTGTTTTTAATACACATGTAATGTGTAACACCATAATTCATATCGTAATCACATATACTACAATGGATATATAATATGACATACATTCTATCCAGTATAAGGAATATCACTTGTAATTATAAGATGCATGCTGTTTTAAATAATTTAAATGTATATGCAACATACACATATCCATTTTAAATATTCATACTACATTATATTTTATTTAGAATGTGGAACAATATCTTATATTTATGTATTGTGGTGAGTGGCAATGTCATCCACCTGTAAGGCAAGTGTCTGACCCTTTAGATGGCAGCAAGTTTAGTTTACTCGCCTCAGAACATCACGATGATCCCCCCATGGCATCCCTCAATACATTCTAGGTGATGAAAAAAGAAGCTCTGCTGGTCTGCCAGTGTCCCTCAGAAGTTCTTACTGCTTATATGTGTTTGAGGAGGGAGGGTCTGGTGAATCTGGTCAATTTCAGGGACTTCTTGAAGAGAGTCCTTTGCTTCCTGAGCTCAGCAGCCCCCCTGCAGGATGGAACATTTTCACCTCTTCTTAGAACATCCTGCATTTTAATGAGCTTTCCTCAAAAATGGGATGTTTGATCTTGAAGGAAATTGCATTTCACCCCTTCCTCCAAGCTTTGAACTTTCTCAGTGCCCTCTTTAACAATGGCCCCTGAGCTTTGGAGGGGGTTACAAAAATCTTCTGACTTGAATGTCTAACTCCAGAGCAGTCATGACCCCTTGTGTTGTAATGTTTATCCCCCTGTTCTCCCGTGTGTGGGTGGTGATGAGTCTTGCTGGTGATTCTTTTGTCATGAAAGACAAATGAGAAGAAAAAAAGGCTATCCAAAAGAACACCACCAGCAGTAATAACCCATGGTTGTGAACACACACACACACACACACACACACACACATTCAGAAGCACCTTTGCCAACATATCACCGGCATTTATCCAAGCTTTAACAAGTGTTTCTCCACTGAGAAGTTCATGACCGCAGATTTTGTCTAAGTTCTCAGTACCTGAAGAGAAGTCCCCTCTGTGGAGCAGGCCTTAACTCCAATCAGTTGACTCAGTTTATAACCATGCTTTCCATTACTGCATTAGCTGGCGCGTTTCTGGCACTTCTGCCGTAAAGCGTGTAGAATCCTCTGGTGAGTAGGACTTTGAGCCACAATCCCCCCACCCCACCCCCAAGAAATCAGAGTAACACTTTGTGGCACTTACCAGACTTTGCCCACAGGAAGGGACACTGAGTCCTAGCCTTATTTCTCCAAATCCTGCCACCAAAGAATGAGATATTCAGCAACAGGGCCTGCCTTCCAGGTTTAGAATGCAACCAACAGTAGTGACAATAGCCTTTTTGTTTGGGGGAGGTGACCCATTCCTAGCAATGGGATACATTGCTGGCCTGAAACCTGCTATGTAGATCAGATTAGTCTCAGACTCATAGAAATTCCCCTGCCTCTGCGTCATCTTCTGGAATAGACTTCATTTTACCCATGTTTGGAGAAATTCTCTGAGGCTGAATTAAATAACAGTAGACTTTTTCAATTTTTGAGAATTCATAGCAGTACTGTATTATGATCAGTTATTGATCTCAGGTACTAAAATATGATCATATCCACCTCCTGTCTAACTCCTTTCATATCTCTCCCACCATGCCCTCTCCCAACCTCATGTCATTTTTCCTTGTTAACTTAGTAAGTCCAGTTACACTGTCCATATGTGCATGGGTGTGGGCTATCCCATGGAGCATGGGAAACCTACTATTGATACCCTTTCATAAATGAATGCTTTTCCCTTCCTAAGCAACTACCAACTGCACATAGGTCCCCAGTGAGTGGTTGGGCCTGGAGATCATACTTCATCTATGGTGAAATTTTGACAGAGTTGGTATTATGTAGGCCTTGTACAGACCAGCTTCCCTGGGTGTATTACTGTGATAGTCCTGTCAGGCCCACAAGACTGAATTTCACAACACTCTTCCCTCTCCTTTGGATTATACATTCTCTCCAACCACCCTTCTGCAATGTTGCCTGAACCTTGGTCATGGTGGGGATAATATAGATGTGCCATTTAGGATTGGGCACTCAGTCTCTTATTCTTAGCACCTGGACTGATTGTGTATCATTGACTACTACTATCCACTGAAAACAAAAACTTCTCTTCCAAGGTTGATAGCAGCCCACACCTTTGGTCTGGATGTTTGATTGAGAATAGTGCCTACAAGCTGTTATTTTTGAGTATTTGGCACCCAATTGTTGCAACTGTCTAGAAAAGAATAGGAGATACTGCCTTTTGAAGGAAGTGGTGGTTGTGGGGGAGACAGGCTTTGGGGTTTAAAAAGCTCATAACAGCCGGGCGGTGGTGGCGCACGCCTTTAATCCCAGCACTCGGGAGGCAGAGCCAGGCGGATCTCTGTGAGTTCGAGGCCCGCCTGGGCTACCAAGTGAGCTCCAGGAAAGGCGCAAAGCTACACAGAGAAACCCTGTCTTGAAAAACCAAAAAAAAAAAAAGCTCATAACATTCTCAGTTCTCTCTGCCTCCTACTTTTGGATCAAGAGGTAAGCTCTCCACTATTTTCTTGCCGCCTTGTCTTTGGTCCACCATTATAGAGTCCAACCCTCTGAAAACTTAAGTCCAACTTCACAGCTTTCTTATACAAATTGCCTTGGACATGGTGCCTTATCACAGCAATAGAAAGGTAACTAAGACTGATGGATATAAAAATAAATATTTAGAAGGTAATTTGATAACATAACCTTTTTGCAATCTGACATTTATTAGAGTACCAATGACCTTCTCAGCCAGTGGGTACCTACCAGGATTATAGTACTAGGCATGAAATTCCCTCCCATGGTGCAGTCTTCAAATCTAATAAAAAAGAAGTTAGTTACACCATAATACTCATACCATTACTGAACCAGTACACAAAGCTTGTCTGACATTGTTAAAGCAGAGTCTTCCTTGTTTGTGTCATGTTTCACACTCCATTAATCTGGACTTAAAGCCTCCTAGTGATGCCCTGCCCCCATCTGACAGAAGGATGCCTCGGATTATAGAAGCACACTCCCACATAAAGTTTTTTACATGACTCCGGGGAACCAAACTCAGGTTGTGGGGCTTGCACTGTGGTGCTTTTACCTGCTGAGCCATCTCACCAGCCCAAGAGTACTAGTGAATCAGAATGTGGAAGTGGCTGTAGCACACTGGAGGATAAAGGATAAATGCTTTGGTTTAAGAGAGGGAAGTCTTTGTTACCAGTACTCTCAGTGAGTTCGCCTAATACTTCCTCGTCATCGAGTTCATTGGAACATGCGTCTTCTTCATCCTCATCTCCTGGTTCAGTGGACTCGCTTTTGACAGGGCACTCCCCATTCAGGTGTAAGAAGGTGTTTTCTTTTGGCCTTTCACAGTAGTTCTCTTGATCTCTGCTCTCTGACATCTTGCTAGACTCAGATGATGAGTGGCTGAGGGAGACGGAGTTCATTGGGGTGTTCACTACTAAGCTAGACAGATCTCCCAGATTATAATTCTTCCCAGTCAGTAGGAATGCAGATCTGTAGCATCTGTATTATATGAAGAATCACAACCTGTCTGCACACGCCTGATCGACTGTCAGTGTTGCTTCCTTCCAGTAAGGGGATTGATTTTCCAGCACATTGGACAACGACATGAAACAATCAGCACTTATGATTTGGTCTGAAATTTTCTGGATGTGTCTGTGTCAGAAAAAAATGAAAGTTGGAACCAGGCTCTAAAAACATTCAATTGATATTTCAGTCAGTGTTCTATTGCTGTGAAGGGACACCACCGTGACCACAGCCACTCTTATAAGAGAAAGCATTTGACTGGGGTGGCTTACAGTGTCAGAGGCTTTAGTTCATTGTCCTCATGGAGGGAAGCATGGCAGCACACAGACAGACATGGTAGCTGAGAGTTCTCCAACCAGTCCTCTGGAGGCAGGAAGAGAGAGACTCTGGGCTTGGCATGGGCTTCTGAGACCTCAAGGCCACCTCCAGTGGCACACTTCCTCCAAAAGGTCACAATTCCTATCCTTTCAAAGAGTGCCACTCCCTGGTGACCAAGCATTGCAATCTGTGTGCCTATGGGGGCCATTCTTATTCAAACCACCCCAGCTGGTGTCAGGTAACTGCGTGTAGAAACCATTTCTGCATGAGCTCTGGACTTTAGATACTTGGGGAGAGCTGGCACAGTGCTTGTGTTCTTGTTGGCTTTAGTCAGCTTGTTATAAAGCCCAGGCTGGCCGCATATTCACCGTTGTCGTGGACTGGGTCTCAGTAGGGCCACCAGACCGAGGGAGAACGGGGTGAAGGTACTCAGGATAAGTGGGATTCGGCGATGACAGACAGACACAGACACCAGAGTATGCTGTGAAACTGCTGTAATTTTACTCAGATCAAGCAGTGTTTTTTATGCAGTCATTTGAGGAAGCATGGCAATCGGCCAGTAGGGTGTTAAACATAGAATCAACGATGTAGCAACACAATTCTCTCAGAATGATCAACAGAGCTCATGAGTACATATTTTATTTTTCCTTTTGTGGTTTCTCATCCAGACAGAGAACATTACGGCCCTAGCTGAAGTTTTTTTTTTACATAATTATTAAACCTTTGTTTTATATCAAAATTAAATCCTTTCCACCATTGTTCTAACCATGGTTTTATTAGTATGAAAATATTAAACCTTTGCCTGTGGGTAAGAAGGCATCAGGGGGGTTGGGACCTAGCTAATCTTTCCATGAACTGTAACTTATGCCATTCTGTTTTCATATTATTATGATTTACCCACCGGTTCCCATGTTTATCATAAGCTCCCATAAAGGGCAATGGCTCCAAATAATTATTATATCTAGGATTAAAGTTAGGGGTTTGCCACCACCGACCCTTGATGAGAAACTCTATTTGTCTCTGGATAATTCTTGTAGGAATGGCTAATTTCTGTAATTAGCAGCTGTTGGCTGCGCGTGTGTGGATTGTTTATGAGTTCTTGAACTTTTATTTTCATTCACTCTTCGCTAGAATCTTTGTCCCTCTGAGTCATAAGGTTTTTTTGCTCTAAATCATTTATAAATTCCCCCAAACTTCTAGGACCCTCTTTTATGGGGCACATCAAAAACATTGAGAGCTAACTTCCTGAAATCAATACACAAGGAAACAGCAATAGTCATAGCTGCAAAGAGAAAAAGGCAGAGTGCCAGCCAGCCTCTGCAAGCAGATTTTGCGTGGTTCCGTGTAGCCTGGCACCATGATTCGGGCTGATCGATAAGGGGTCGCCGGGGGCATAGACCCGAGGGCCGCGAACCCCCCTTTCCCACGTGACCACCTCATCCAAGGCATTTGTCACGCGGGCGACACCGTCGTAGGCGTGGCACACCGTGTTCCTGCTTTAGATTCCCAAGTGCTGAGATCACACACACATCAAGTTTATTGTGGTTTTACACTGATTTTGTGCATTTGTGTATGTACGTGTGTGCTGATGTGTGAGCATGTTTGTGTATGCATGATACATTCACATGGGTTCATGCAGGCCAGAGGACAATCTTGGTGCCATTACTTTTCAAGTGCCATCTACCTTGTCTTTTTGAGACAAGATTTTTCACTGGGAAATACTTTGTTTACGGTATCAAGCCAGGGAACCCCATGGGTCTGCTTGTCTTTGTCTGTCTGGTGACAGGCTTACAAACTTGCACCACCATGCTGGATGTGTTACTTGGGAGCTGGGGATTAAAGTCATGTCCTTGTGTTTGAGGTAAGAGCTCTTTACCAACTGAGCTATGTCCCCATGCCCACTTTCTTCTCATTTTCACAATCTTCCCCTTGTCTGAGCAATATTCTCTCAAGATATCAATAACTTACCATCTGGTGGTTTGATAACGATTACCCCTTGTCACTGGGGGAAATCTGCTCCTGCCTGATGTGAGCCTACATTGGAGAATGGAAATGTGGGGGAAGGTATGGGACATCATGGAGTTAATGCTGAAGCAGAACCTTTTACAATTTTAACCAAATAAAAAGTATAGGAGGAATTTCTCTTAGGTCAGCCTTCGTTGGTATGTATTAAAAAAAAAAAAGAAAGAAAGAACTAGAAAAGATAACCTCCAACAACTACAGAAACATCTCTGCAGATTTCTCTGCAGAATGTCAAGAGACAGCAAGCCCAAGAGAGATAGCACAAATCTACCAAAAACAACAGCTGTCTATCTGATGTAAAAACTTTTGTTTAGGGGACAAATGTTCAATGCCTTTGAATTATTCAGAGGTACTGCTTGAAGTGTGCATTGTTTAGTTATGTCTAATTATCTCTGCTTCACAGGAACATCACAATAAAATTTAGGAACATATAAACAAAGGCCTGGAAAGGGTTAGCACCATTAACAAGGTTGTTTGGAAGATACCAGCTTGGTCAAAAGTTTTTAAAACAGTGCATTGTAGAAGTTTTATGATACAAGAGGCATGAATACGTATGAAAGTGCATCACTACATAGAACTAAACAAAAGTCACATGACACACATAAACATATATGCATATACCTATATGTAAACACATCATATACACATCACATATACATATATACATAACACAGATAAATATGTACACACACCCAGACACACATCATACACTTATACACACATACACACATGTACACAGGTGTGCGCGCACGCACGCACGCACACACACACACACACACACAGACACACACACACACACACACAAATTTAGGGTGTTTTTTTGGGACATGGTTTTGTTATGTAGCCCAGACTGACCTTAAATTCATGATCTTCTACCTCTTCTTTCCACGTGCTGGAGTTTCAAGCCTATGGCATCATGTCCAGAGAGACTTTATATTTAAAAGGAGTTTTATCACACCGGGTGTGGTGGCACATGGTGACCATTCCTTCATGTGTGTGTCTGTCGGCATCATAAGAATTTTACTCAACACTGGCCTCCCTTTGAGGACAATCCATTTCCTCTTAAAATGTAAGCCCGAAATGGGGCTTGGGTTCTCAGGCTAGCGTTGAAAACAGCACATAATAATTAAGCATTTCTTCATGTGAGGCTAACAGTGGAAGCTGGGACTCCTTCAGTCCTTTGAAAATGCCTTGTGGTCCATTTAGAACCTAACTACAGAACTCTGCCCCTCGTGGAGGAAGAAATTCCCTACAACATGTATGTGTGGGGCTAGCTCTGTCACACCATGTCGGTTGTTCTATAAACAGCCACCTCAGAGCTCAGAGACACAGACATGCCTGTCCACTGTCCCAGGACACATGAGAGTGGGCACAGCAAGCTTCCCACCTGTGGCAACTTACGGTTACTCTTGTTTTAAAATGAGAAGCACCCGGTCAAACAGCCTGGCTTAATTCCCCCTAAACGTGTCTGTGCCTATATCATCTTCTTAGCCTGACAAGGGCAAACATTTGACACAATTGAGCCATCATTAGTTTCCTTTAAAAAGGCAACATCCATCTATCAGCTCACTTGATCCTTCAGCTTTTGGAATTGTTGTGATTGTTGTAATGTGCGTAAAGCAGCGCCCTTTGAAGGCATGTCTGAAAGCTTACATTGACAAGCCATAAATACTGGTGGATATGTGTTTATCAGTTGAATCAAAACAACAAAACAGAAGACAAAATATTTAGGTTCCTCTGCAGAAACGTAAGATTTCACACTTAGTTAAAAGAAGGCAGACACTTTATAAATAGCTCAAGAAAAAACGCCAAGATAATATTTGCCACTGAGTCTGCACTGGAGAAGTTTCGGGAAGTCAGGACTTCCTTGCAGAATCTAAATGGTACATATGTAAGGCATGGCAAGCAAACAGACAAAAAGAGAGGAGGGGATGGTGAGAAGGCTCAGCAAATGGAGGTGCTTGCCGCCAAGCCTGACAACCTGAGTTTGATCCTGGGATCCACATGGTGGAAGGTGAGAACTGCTTGTTATATATATTTATATTATATATATAATATATACATTTTAAATATATACTACATTGATTGAGCATTGCTCCACTGTAATCCCAGCAACTGGGAAACAGGCAGAAGCATCAGAGTTCCAGGTTATCCTTTCTACACTTTGAGTTCAAGGTCATCCTTGTCAATAATAGTTAGAGGCCAGCCTGGTCTACGATGAGGCCCTGTCTCAAGAAACCCAAATCCAAACAATAACAATTCAGAAAACAAAAACAAAAACAAGTGATGTTTCTCCAGAGACAATTGTGGTTTAATGTGCTGTATGTAACTTTACCATTACTTTCCAAATAGCTTCACAACACTCATCCATTGGGTTGTACCGGGAGGCATGGTAAAGCATCCTCATCCATTTGGTTGTACCGTGTGACATGGCCAAGTGTCCTGATTAGGATTTCTGATCACCAGGATCCCATCCTCAGGACGGTATTAAGCATGCTTAAACATACAACGTTGGTTAAGGAGAGTCTCATGGGACTGTGAACCTACAGTGTGCCTGGGCTGTGATCTCCAGGGCACTGGGCAGGACATTTTTCTCCTTCGGGCTATTGAATACCATCTGTGTACTTGCTAGACTATCGGAAAACTTGCTTAGTCCAGTCTGGAAAACAGTGCCTGGAGTTAGTTTGCCCAGAACCCCCAAGCTCCCTATATCCACGGCCATAGAAGGTGAATTCCCACCCTCTGAGTACATGAAGACTCCCAGAATGGGCTCTGTTACAGCCCTGCCAAGGCCCCCAACTTGCCAGTCCTCAGGGTTTGTGTCAGGAATGCCCACACTCCCATGTGGCCAGGGACAAGTCAAGGAACACAGAGGACCAGAGTGACCCCAATTTGTCATCGAATATAGGCACCATGAGAATGCTCCAGGGTGTGTCCTGGACCAACTTCACCGCCACCCTGCTAAGAATCAGGGGTCTTTGCATCTTGGCATCTCCCCCAGTCTTGCAGGGGCCTCTGTCCTGGGCGAGCAGAGGCTGAAGTTTGGATACTTTGTAATTATCGTTTGCAGATCTGGGGAGCCAGTGGTCTGAGGCGGGTTTCAGGGAGGAGCTGAAGGAAGAGGATAGGGTGGGGCGTTATAGTGGGGAGGTCTCTCCTGTAGATTCCCTAGGTGTTGGTGTCCAGAAAGCCAGACTGCTGTGCCCCTGACTGCTGCGCTCCTCAGCTCCACATTACATGTTTGAAGTCTAACATTTGCAAGCCTCTTCCTCCGAGGGAGTATCATTTTGGAAAGGTACCCGGCAACATGGTCTGGCCCTCTGGTCCAGTCTGGGTGGGGTTTCAGTGGGAGCCCCTTTCTTCCTCAGAAACGGGTGGTCTCATGAGGCATTGACCCTGTCCCTGATACAGCAGGGAGCTGAGCTACTGAACAAAACCGGGTCCTGAGATAGCCTTGTTCCCGGCCTGTGAGAGCCCAAACCTTCTCTTGAGGGCTGATGAGGCACATGGTGTAGACCCCAGTGCGTGAGAGAACCAGTTGGGCTGGGAGAGGCTCCTGGGGGCAGCAGGCTAGGTTCCGTGCTGGCGGCCTGTTCTCCGGTCTCACTTTTGGAGTGTATTCCACAGAAACGGGTTCTCCATGATTAGGTTTCATGCCTGAAAATCTGCCATCCACATGCTGCACCAATGCCCTAAGGTGGAAACTCTTCACGCCTGTGAATTTGCTTTCTCCCCTTGCAGCTTCCTACTGTTGTAAGATGTTCTAGGACCCAGCATTTAGTCCTGGAAATCTGTGTCACTAACTTTGAAAAGGGCAACTGCCGTGCTTAGGTGAATGCCTTGTCACCCACGTGGCAGATGATGGGGCCTCTGGGAAACTCACAGATGCCACAGTGAAGAGCAAATGGAAATGCAATCATAGCTTCCTTGAAAGCCTGATTCATAGGAAGGGAAAGGAGAAGAAAGGATCAGGCCAGGGGAAAGGGTTAAGGTGCAGAAAGGTGAGACCGGGTGGTTGCAGAGTGCCCTCCCTGTTCAGTGGCCTGTACACAGCTGCTTCCTTAAGGACACAGCTATTTTGGGGAATAGGAAGAAGGATGTGTGAGAGCACCCTAGCTTTTCTCAGGTGAGTTCCCCTACCTCGGAAGTGGTATAGCCTGAGGCTCTCATGTCACCTGCCTTATGGAGTTGGTCTGAAGACTCATGGCTAGAACACGGTTGGTATCAGTGTTACTCTGAATGTTCTGTGTTGGCAGAGCTGTTGTTGTAGGATGGAGAACTTCCTGAGGCTGCTTAGGGAGCATGGGGACGCTCCCCCTCCCGCACCAGAGCTGGTTATCCTTGCGGGCAAGCTGTGTCGGGACTTCCAACACAACCCTGTTCAGGTGCTCCATCTGGTTAAAGCCATTCTGGACAGCCAGCATCGTTGGGACCTGCTAAACAATGTAGACGTGGCCCTGGTGTGTACTCAGGTCCTGATCCATCAAGAGCAGCGGCTTTTAGCCCTCCAGATTCTACAGGTATGATGAAGGTATGGTGGGCGGCACAGAGAGAAGTGAGTCACAGCAGCCTCCACCATACCCATGGTGTCATGAGCTGATTCAGGACGGCCCACTCTGACTTGACCAAGTAATGCCTAGCTTGGTAAGCTAGGCAACTACCCTTTTAGAAAATCCTTATTTGGTGGTAATCCCTCACCAAGTGCTGAGCAAAGGTGGAGTTTTGAGACAAAACTTTTCTTGGGGAGACAAAACACACTTGTTAATCACCCCAGACAGGGAACCCACAATAGACCAAATTATGGATAACAGCAAGGTCCAACTTGGTCTAAATCTCTTCCAGGCAGCTGAGCTGGTCTCAGAGTCTTCTTTGCAGCTCAGGTCTGTTTACTCTGGCTCCCTGGGAGGAGCATAGTGAATTTCTGAAGTTACTTTTTTTTAGCTGTTTACCTCCTTGTTTAAGGAGCTCCCCTGCAGGATGGAATGTTTGTGTCTCAGAGGCAACTGTTACACAACACTCCAGCCCTTGCTCTGGCTCTTGCATTCTTCCCTCCCCCTCTCCTGCAATGATCCCTGAGCTCTGGAGGAGGCAGCTCTAGATGTCCACTCGGGACTAAGAAATAGACCCCATGCCACAGTAACAGTCACTTGTTCTGCGCAACCTCACCAGTGGTTATGAGGTGAGGCTGTCACTAACAGTGTAGTGTGGGCATAAACGCAGATTTAGAAGGCGATTTGACAGGCTCATCACATCCATCTAGTAAAACTATCGAAGGTGCTTCTCCATTGGGACCTTTGGCCTCCCCAGCCACAAGTTTTTGTCCTGGCTCACCAGATGTGAACTCTCTCTTGTGGAGCGGTCCTTAAATCCAGTCGGAAGGCTGTTGGGCTTACCCACTATAGCACAAACAGGCATATCCTGCCTGGCATGTCAGTGTTTTAGCACACAGGGTCCATAGCCAAACAGGAACGTTGGTGACAGTCCTTTAGCCGCAGCTTGCCCGGCCACCTCTGGCATTAGGAACCCCCAGACAGCAGGCTGGGAGTTTCCAGTTCAGTGCCAGTTTGATTGTTCCGTGTCCTACAATCAAAGGATACACATGTGGTGTCTTCAGCAATAGGCTCTGATTTTGGCATACAGTCAACAGCAGTAGCAATAGCCTTTATGATTTGCGGGTTCTCGAGAACTTCCTGGCCAATGACTCATAAGAAGGTAGTCCCCCCCGCCAACTAGGGTTTTCATTCAATAACCTTATGGCCTCAGTGATGGGTTTCTCTCAGAAAGCCTCGGGTTATGAAGCCTTTCACTTAAGGAGGGGTGGCTTCTTACTCAGTTTTCCTGCTTCCACTGCAGTCAGACTGATGCTATCCACTCCCATGCCCCATGGCCTCACAAGCCAGGCTGAGACAGACTGTTCCATCACTTATTTAAAAGTCTTCCCTCATTCCAGCAATTCCCGCGCTGAGTATTTGCACACTTGTTTCTTGCACTGGACCATGCTTAATTCCCCACTCTGCATGCTGGATTGCAGATTCTCCCTCTTTTATACTACAGGTAGGACCTGAGGAGTACCTTCTACTGCTTTTACCATCTCCCTCTCATCCTTTTATCTACTTTAGTTGCCACATCAGCAACTGTAGTTGGGGAGGCTATCTGCGTATCCCTTTCTTGTTGCGAACAAGTTCCCGCTAGGCTCTCATCTCAGCTTCGGACATATTTCTGCTGCACACAACGCTGGACAGGCAACTTCTGTTGCTTGCTACCAGTCTCCAGTCTTGTGCGCTAATATCAAAGCTGCAGAATTTCCTCTGAACCTTTAACTGTTTTCATCACATCTCCGTATTCATGTGGTGGACCCCATTCTTCAGTTCAGCATGCCACCCCCACACCACACAAGCAAGAATACCATCCTGGGATTATTCCCACAGGCACTCCTAATCCTGATGACTCAGCCTTAGTTGCATGTCTCACTACCCACAGCAAGAACCGTGCCACTGCTTTCAGAGCACAAAAGCACACTCCACCCATGACACAGGAACAGACAGCTGTGTTGGAATTACACCCGCAACACAGGAATGGACAAATGTGTCGGAATTACACCCACAACACAGGAATGGACAACTGTATCGGAATTACACCAGTGACACAGGAATGGGCAACTATGTCGGAATTACACCCACGACACAGGAATGGACAACTGTATTGGAATTACACCCATGGCACAAGAATGGTCAAATGTATTGGAGTTTTCCTTGTGGATGCTGCCCCTCTGGCTGTGCAGTCTCAGTTGCATGACTTGCATGCACAGGAGACCCATGTACTCACTCCTCCTCAATGACTCTTTGGTTCAGTCAGGTCTCTGTTTGGGCTCCAATTAAGTTGTTTGACAAAAGTTTTTTCTAGGGAGATGAAACACACTCGTCTACTCACCCCAGAAAGGGAACTCATGACAGACCAAAGGATGGATACTACTTGGTATCCAGTTTGGTGAATCAAAGAGTTTTATATGGGTTACTTACAGGATTATGGGTGTGGGTTACTTATAGGTGCAGAAACGACTCAAAGACAGCTGCATCACCATGGTCCACCCCAGCAGCAACCAACTGGTTAGAGGGTGTCCTTTCCAGGTGCCTTTGTTGGTCTGAACATCTTCTAGGAAGCTTGGCTGCATTCTCCTTCCAGGCAGCTGGTCTGGTCCCAGAGTCTTGTTTTCGGTTTAGCTTAGCTGTGAGTGTTCTTTGATCTTGGCTCTACTGTATCTTAGAATCTTCTTTGCAGTTGAGCTCTGCTTACTCTCCCAGGATGGGCCCCAGTGAATCTGGTCAGTTTCAGGGAGGCCTTGAGGCTGCATTTTTTAGTAGTTGTTTACTGTCCTGCTTTAGGAGCTCCTCTGTAGGATAGAATGCTTTAATCTGGGAGGAAACTGTCACACAACAGATGTGTTGATATGGACACCTGACCTGAAGCTTAACATAGAGATGCATAGCTGTAATCTCAACACTCAGGAGGCTGAGGAAAGACAATGGCGAGTTGCCCGCCAGCCTCTGTCAAAATGATAACACAGAATCATGCAGGAGGAATGTAGTGAACAGACAGGGAGTACATGGTTCAGCTGAGGTGACTACAGAATGGCAATTAGTGGCATTGGTGACTGTAAACCCTGCAGTGGGACTCAAAACTCATGGAGGGAGTGCTTGTCCCGGGCAAGAGAAGGAGAACAAGGCATAGTAAAACCACCATACCTTGTTCTCCATACTTGTGTGGTTGAGTGGAGGCTGTGCTAACTTAGATGTTCAGAGGGTTGAAGGGTTCAAGATTAGGAAATAGGCCTGTGATCTGTTCATGGCTGGCATGAGAGATCTGGCAGGTCTGTGCGGTTATTGGCTGAATCAGGTCGCACTTCCCCAGGGCCTGCTGGATTGAAGGGCTTGTATGTTGAACTGACATGGTTAAGATCCCAATGATTGCCTTTCCCATAGGCTGGGTTGGTGCGCACGACCAATTCTCACACACTCCAGGTTGTGTAGGGTGACTGGGTTTCAGCAGGCTTTCCCTACAGGGGTGTCGGGTGCCAGGAGGCAGCCAGGAGCTGGTACGACTCTGGAATGACATCCACTACCACCTGACCATGAGGAGGCTGTGTGTCACCAAGCTGAGCCCGGGACAGAAGTTTCGATGCAGGAAGAGGTACTTGATGATTGCCCTCTGTGCTGGCACCATGGGTCTTCCAGGGTTGGGATGTGCCATCAAAACCCCAAGGGGCGCCAGGCGGTGGTGGCGCATGCCTTTAATCCCAGCACTCGGGAGGCAGAGCCAGGCGGATCTCTGTGAGTTCAAGGCCAGCCTGGACTACCAAGTGAGTTCCAGGAAAGGTGCAAAGGTACACAGAGAAACCCTGTCTCAAAAAACCAAAAAAAAAAAACCCAAGGGGCTGAGAAAACAAGGACAGGAAGTCGCCTTAGCAGTATTCATTACAATGTGAGCCACCATATGGTTGCTGGGAATTGAACTCAGGACCTCTGGAAGAGCAAGCAGTGCTCTTAACCTCTGAGCCACCTCTCCAGCCCCCACAATGTAATGAACATCATAACTTCAGCATTTGTCACACCCTGGTAGGCCCATCACCAAGTCACAACTCCAACTGACGCCTGTTATATGGTAGCTGGAAATAGAGGGCTGTACACAGCTGGCATCCTGACTGTCTCTACTTCCAGTCATCACTAGACAAGGAACCAGTGACTAGGAACAGTGAGAGTGAAGCACAACTGAATTTTGCATAGCTGTTCCTCACATCATCTAATCCCTATGTCTAGGCATCAGGCTAGACCCTGGGAGCCATAGTATGAGAATGTCATCGATATTAGTCTCACTTTCATCATTTATGGAAGAGAAAGCTGTCATGGGATAGTCAAGTCACCTGCTTGAGGTTTTGTGTGGGAGATACAGACCAGAGTTCCCTAGAAACTGAGATGGTGGAACCTGTGTTCTTCATCCGGGGCTTCTCATCTGAGAAAGAGGACTGAAAGCTTTGATGCTCTGAGTAATGCAGGCTTCCTGAGTCACAGGGTTCACTCCCTGTAGGAAGAAGAGGGGGTTTTGTTCTTGACTGGAGAGTATAACCAGATATTGTCAGTGTGAGACAGGTCCTCAGAAGTTCAGTAAGAAATCAACCTTGAGATAGTGGATATGATCATGTCACCCCAAAGGCCGATAGGCCAGCAGACTGCAGCTAAGCAGTCACAGCGTCTTGCCTCTGTGTTTGTAAAGTGTCCCCTGGAGTGCTAGGTGCTTGGAGGTTGTGGGTGTAGATCAAGTTGTGATCTCTTACTGTTAACCAGTGGGTAAATTCAGGGGCAGTAGAAAAGAAATAAAGTTGATTTCTTCCTGTGTGGCTATTGAGACAGTAAGACGACTGAGAGAATTAGGTCTTTGCTTTGGGGTTGGGAGGAGGGAGGTTCATTTGATCAGATCATAGATGCTACCTGACCAGCACTTGGACAAGAACAGAGAAACTGTAGGGAATCTTGAATTGGCTCAAGATACCCCCAGACCAAGTTCTCAGCATAAAGGAGATTTATTTGCCAAAGAGGGACAGAGGGCAAAGGAATAAGAGAAAAAGACAGGAGACAGAGTAAGAGGGGAGCAGGGGAAGGGAGCAAGGGAAAGGGGCAGGGATGTTTGTTCCGGAGTGGGACAAAGGACTGCCTCTGGATAGAAAGGAAACAGACGTGGTACATAGGAAAATGGCAGTTTATTTTTTTTTTTCGAGACAGGGTTTCTCTGTGTAGTAGTTTTGCGCCTTTCCTGGAACTCACTTTGTAGATCAGGCTGGCCTCGAAATCACAGAGATCCGCCTGCCTCTGCCTCCCGAGTGCTGGGATTAAAGGCGTGCGCCACCACCGCCTGGCTGGAAAATGGCAGTTTATAAAGGTACAAGGGGAAACCTCATGTTAGGATGAGGTGTTTAATTTTATTGGGTGTCTTCAATAGAGTTTCTACTGCTGTGAAGAGACACCATGACCACAGCAGTTCTTAGGAAATCATTCAGTTGTGTGGCATACACTCTAGAGGTTCAGTCTGTTGTCATCATAGTGGGACATGGTGCTGGAGAAGGAGCTGAGATGTCTACATCTTGACCCACAGGAAATAGGAAGTGAACTGAAATAGGTGTGGACTGAGCATAGGAGACCTCAAAGCCCACTCCCAAAGTGACATACTTCCACCTTCAAAGCCAAACCTCCTAATAGTACCATGCACTCTGAACTTACAGGGGCCAATTACATTCCAACTGCCACATTCCACTCCCTGGCTCCATAAGTTAGTAACAATATCATAATGCAAAAGACCTTTAGGTCAACTTTGAAAGACACCAGTCTAGAACAGTCTCAAACTTATTTAAAAGTCTAAAGTTCAAAGCCTCTTCTGAGATTCATGCAATCTCTTAACCATAATCCCCTATAAAATTGTAAAATCAGAATCAAAAAGCAGATCACATACTTCCAACATATAATGGCACAGGATATGCATTACTCTTCCAAAATGTAGGGATGGGTGCATAGTGAGGAGATACTGGGCAGGAGCAACACTGAAAACCAGCTGGGCGAACTCCAAATTCTGCATCTCTATGTCTACTGTCAAAACACTCTTCAGTTCTCCAACTCTGTTCAGCTTTGTTGACTGCAACACACTTCTTTCTCTTGGGCTGGTTTCCATTCCCTGTTTGCACCTCTCCTCAGCAGGTATCCCATGGATCTAGCATCTCTAACATCTTGGGGTCTCCAGGGAAATCCAGGCTTCAACTTCACAGCTTCACACATAGCCTCTCATTCAGGGACATCCTTTTCATCATTAGGGGACATGGCCTTGTGTAGGCAGACCTGGTGCTGAGAAGGAGCTGAGAGTTCTATGTTTTGATCTGAAGCCAACAGGAAGTGAACTAAACCAGGAATGGCTTCATCATAGGAGACCTCAAAGCACTCCCCCACAGTGACACACTTCCTCCCAACACCTACCTCAACACCTACTCCTAATAGAACCACTCCCTAATGAGGTTATGGGGGCCAATGCCTATTGGAATTTTCCCAGGGGCCTTCCCTGAGAAAATCCTTCCTGGAGTCTTGGGGAAGACACTACGTCTGGTGTGGGGTTTCCTGAGGGAAAGGGATCTATATACACCATGCTCTTTTGTCTGTTTACTTTATTTCTCTTAAGACAAAATTCTATCTATAAAGCTTCAGTTCAGTCCTGACATTCAGTTCCTCTCTGCTTATTCTATTTCTGTCCTAACAACTAATCTCCTATGCTTTCGATCTCATCTTCACCCCCGGTTCTTTCATCTTTCTTCCCTCTTCTCCTGTTCTGACCTGATTCAGATCCAACTACATTCTGCAGAACTTTTCCTTGCTCCTTACTCCTCTGCCTGAACCAGTCTCTACAAAAACTATGCCCTCCTCCTCTCTCCTCCTGCCATGGGACTCTGCCTGGACCAGGAATTCTGCTCAAGTCTTCACTGCACCTGATTATGCAAAAAGCCCTATAGTCCTGAGTCAGTAGCTCTGTGATGCTACTGGGCCTGAAGGACAGGGATAGTCTGAGCTTCATTTGCACAAGAGACAAATCTATGCAACTACAGTCCTCCTGTCTCCTAGGCTCTGTAGAGGTGTTACCTAGTAGATCAGCAGTAGGTCTGCCTTATGGCCTAGTAGTATATGAGTGCACAAGAAATTCATAGCAAGAAACAACTGAATATTAAAAGCTGAATAACACCAGATATTCCTTGATAAATGGCTTCCCTCTAGAAAAATTCCTTGATCTTTCTAGGTATAGCTTTATTATATACAGCTGAATCTCTATAATATATTCTTGCGGCTTGCAGCAAATGACATTCAAAATACCATGTTGGGCATGTTAATTATGGCAATCAAATGGGGCTTTTTATTGCTGGCCTTTGATATTTTGACAGCTGGGCCTTGATAGTCAGCCTAAGGAGGAGTAAGTAGCTAAATAAGGGAATAGGACTTGGTGGCTAGCCTTAGAAATGGAATCTAATGGTTTATCACAGGTCTGAGGGAATGGGAAAGAAGGGCAAGGCCTGCCAGAGCCACGCTTTCTGCACTTGAGCTGGCCGAGAGTCTCTTCAGAAACCACACTGGTAAATTTTCCAGGCAGGAGGATGGCCAGTTCAGGATCCAGGGATTGGGAGGTGCCTGATGTCCTGAGCAAGATAGTAGAGGTGTCAGGAGGGTTTATTTCCATCCCTCTCAAATACAGATCTGTCCTCAGCCTGTGGCCCTAGGAAAGGTGGCGGCTTGTTTCACCTACCCCTTCCAGGGGCTTCCATGGAGACAGTCAACCTCAAGACCATGTGGGCAGTGGCCAAAACATGGTCTATGCTATAACTATGCTGGCCAGCCCTATAGTGTCTTGAAGGCCAGCTGTGGCCCAGGACTGAAGTTGAGGCAGGAGGAGCTCTGTGCTAAGTAGGAACTTCCAGGAGCAGGGCCCTTGGTTCTGGGTGTGTTTGGGCTGGAGAAGGCTCTGGAGTCCCAGGTGGATTGCAATTGGGATGTGTTAGATGAGATGCTCTTGGGAAGTACGTGCATGCCACACATCTGGATTTCACCTGTTCCGCAGATAGATAGCCTTTATACACATCCATTATGAAGAAATTCAAAGATACAGCAGGAAAAATCAGCCTACACACAGGAGAAGGATAGCTGTGCTGGGGGTCCCTTCAGTGACCCTGAATCCCAATGCTGTGTAGAGAGGGGAGGGAGAAACACCTATGGGCTTCCTGCATGTTGCAGGGGCTGCCCAACATGGAGTATAACAGGAAGAATGGCACAAGGAGGAGAATGGAGAACACAAGGAGCTGAGAAGCTGAGTTCAGTGAGACAGGGGCCAAGGGGAAGCCAGTGGCAGTCTATTTGGGAGGTCGGGGCCATGATCCTGCTTATTGTCTGAGAAGTTGTGCTACCAGGGACAAGTCAGGAGGGACAGCTAGAGAAATCCATGTATAAGGTTAGAGATTCACAGCTTTGCCAGCTCAAGGGTCTGACCTGAAGAAAAAGTGCTGGTGGTAGAGAAGAGAAGTCTGTTGTGAACAGGGCAGTGGCGGGGGAGGGGCAGTCAGTGTTTGTGCTGGACCAGGCTCTGGGGGGGGGCCTGTGCTCACTCCCTGAGTGAGTGCAGAGTGTGGTGGACCACCAGTTGGCATCCCAGAAAGTAGGAATCAGACCCCTTGAGGTGACTGGGAGTGGGATGCAGGGGCAGACTGGAGAATGATTGTCAGAACTCCTTCCCTGTGAGGTGCCAGGCCCTAAGCAGATGGAACTGGTGTTCTATAAATCCTCCTGACCCTCCTTATCTAGGAACCCACCACCCTCTACCCTCTGCCCTGGGGGCCCTAAGAACCGGAACTTCCTCCCAGAGGTTCGCTGCCATCTGCAAGACTTTGCCACAGGTGTGGGTGCTTATCCCAAGAAGGCTCAGTTGGTAAGGACAACAGCCCACCCCAGGGGACTTCTCTGCTACTCTTCCCCCACCTAGTTACAGAGTCTCCCCATGTCCTGCTGAGTAACTCTTCTCTCTTTATTAGGCAGCTCTTCCTACCTCACCTCAGCTCAGCAGACTTCTCTTCCACCTTCCACCAGGGAGACCCCTTGTCTTCCTCCCAGCCAGGCCCCCCATCTTTCACGTGGCTCCCCCTCTACGCTACTGCTAACTCCTTTAGCAGTCTATGTCTCCTGGGCTCACTGGGCTCCCCAGGCCCCTCCTGGGGTGCTGTTGGTCCCCATTTTTTCCCAACCTCTCCTCTGCAAGGTTTGGTTTTCTCATGTGGGGCTGCCTACTTCTCGACCTGGTCAATTCCCAGAGGATCCCCAATCCTGCTGTGTGATCCAAAGCTGAAAAGCACAGTGTCTCAAAGACAGTGGCTCCTGGTTGGGGCCGGTGTGGACACTGATCCTGGGGTTCATGGTAGATTCTGGCCTGTTTCCTGTTTTAAGGTCTTGGGTGCTCAGAGCATCAGCTGGCCCAGAATAGAGTGGGTGCAGGAGGTGGGGCATGTGTGCATTGTTCTCTAATTCTTCAGCACATGCTCAGGAGACAAACTGTTTTCCACTGCACCAGTTCACTGATGGCAATCTCTGCTGTCTTTGCAGGGGTGAGGCTGGGCTGTGCCCTGTTTCCTATGTGGATATGAGCTGTCCAAGCCCCCTCTGTGCCCCCTTACACCTCAATTGTGGTTGTCTTTTTGGGGGGTTCAGGAGAAACTGGCTTCGGAGACTGGCTTGACTCCTGAGCAGGTGTACAACTGGTTTGCCAATTATCGTCGACGTCAGAAGGCTCTTCTCCTGCACATGCAAAGAGCCCAGGAGGCCACATCAGAAGTCTCCAGTGCAAAGGAGAGTGGTCCTGAGCCGCTGCAGCTCTCAGGATACCATCTCGAGTCTGTGGCTGTGTCCCAGTGGTCAGGTGAGCATCACAAGGGCTTCTTGGGGGCTGATTTCTGACAAGATCTAGCTGACTGGCAGTTGACCCTGGCATGGCTGTGTTCGTCTGGAGCTGGGGGTGTGGTAGCTGTTAGGAAGGACAATGAGCAGAGTTGGGGAGTGAGTTTATCTCCGGGTCTGGAACAATTTGTTTGCACTGAGGTCACAACAAGGGATAAGAATATTGGGATGACTCAAGACCAATTCTGATGACAGTCTTTGGAGCTGCTCTCAGCTGGGCAGGAGGTAGACGCTAATGCAGTCCTCTCTGTTCTGCTTTGCAGCCAGATCTGAAGGAAGAGGGACTCTACAGCCCTCTGAGACCCCTCAAGGATCTCAGGGGCCACAGGCCCCAGCTGTGAGCTTTTCTGGAGACAACACCACCTCATGGGCTTTCAGGTAATGTCATTCCTTCAGGCCATGGGACGCGTTTCCTCTTTAGTCCCCTCCTCCCTTTGAGTGCAGACCAGAGTATATTTGAACCTTAACTCCAGAGCTGCCTGTGCTAGGCCCTGACATAGTGGATTGCTTTTGTTTTCTTTTTTTTTTTCTGAGCATTGGTTGGTTTTTTATTTCATGGAGTGAGCAGCACCCTGTATGTACCTCACTGTCTGGGACTCCCCATGCACTCTGCTCCCCTGTGGCAAGGCCTGAGCCTTCTGCATGCAGCCCATTGCTGATTCATCATGGGGTCAGTGCCAGGCTGGACAATACCCACGTGTGTGGCCCCAGGCAGGTTCATGTGAGCTCTTACCCATGCAATGGGGATGAGATAGTGCCTGCCATTCAGGCTATGGCAGAGGTTGAGAGGATGTTTAACAAAAGCTCTGATCAGGTTTGAGGTACATTAGCCCTGATGGGATATTCATTATATTGCTGTCAGCTTCTGCCTAATGTTCCTTTGATGCTAACCTTCATTTATTCATTTGATATTAGGGTCTTGTTAATCGTTTTCTGTTTTCTGGTTCTATGCAATAGAAAATTTTAAGTGTCTGTGACTCCAGGCATGTCAGAGCCAGCCCCTCGGCAACCTCGGGGAAGAGCAGGCAGGGTGATTAGTGGTAGTGATTTGCAACCTTCCACAGCTTCATTGGCTTCAGCCCATACTGCCAACCTCGGCTGGAGGCCCCGCCTAACACCCACCCACCTCACCCAGGCCTCTGCCATCCCAAGTACATTGTTTGGTTATGTTTCCCAGGTCACTATATGGATGTGAGAGGTACCAGGAGTGGCCAGGTCACCATCCTGCCAGCCTCACATCCATGGACTTCGTCTCCAGCCTCTGCCCTCTGGCTACTGGCAGCAGCATGCTTGATTCCTCTATGGCTGCCCATGATTCTTGGATGATGCCCTTTACACTGTCATCCTCCGAGGAACATTTCCTCTCGATGGAGCAACTGGGCCTTAGACACCAGCTGGACTCTGGGATGGATCCTGAACCTGTCCCATTAGCCATGGACATTGCTGCCCTCACAGGTCCCAGCCATGCAGGTGAGTCCACCTCACAGAGACTGTGCTAGTCCAGCAACTACTCAGGTCCTCGGGTGCTCTGTTAGGGTGGCCACCATCTGCTTGAATCTGGAATGTTCAGTGAAATCCAGAACCGCTCTTCTCAGAGCAGATTGTTCCCACAACTATTCCAGAATATTTCTTATTTATGTCTCCTAGGGGAAAAGTGCACATGAATGAGAAACAAGGCGGTTAGGAAAGAGTTAAAATGGGAGGCAGTGCCTGCATGCACATGTCAATACTCCCAACTGTCCTACCTAATCTGTGAGTACCTGTGCAACAGAGGAAGGCAGTCTCCTTAGCCATGCCCCTCCCTGCCCCTCACAGCACTCCAGGGTAGAAATGCCAGGAGTTTGTTTCTAGGTTAGCACTTTTGCATTTGTCTGTCTGTAGGACAACAGAATTATGCAACTTTGCATCTCGCAAGGCCAGTGTGTTTGCCTACCTGCATTTCTTTTTTTTTAATGTTCATATATATTTTTATTAAGAGATTTTCTATTCCTTTAACACACCAACCACAGATTCCCCTGTCCTCCCTCCTCCCACCCCCAAGCCTCCCCCACAACCCACCCCCTATTCCCACCTCCTCCAAGGCCTGCATTTCTTAATATTCTGTGAACATAATGCTTCTTTTTATTTCTTGCAGTTTCTAGTTGCCTCTTTTTAAAAAGAAACGTATATTGCCTAATTTTTTTTCATGTTCACAATACCTTCCAGTATTTCACGCATGTCATTTGAAAACTCACTTCTGGGAGCTTGCTTTCTCCAGTTTCCAGGCAGATGAGTGCTCCCCAGGTCTGGGGAATGAATCTTCATCCCACAGCCTACATTACCTGCCCTCCTGCCCAACCCCCAACCCCCGCCCAGGTGGTACCAATGCTCCTTGCATTGCACCTCGTGTTCTCCCTGCCAGAGCAAGAAGTGGATGATCACATTTCAGCCTGCATGCAGGGCTCGTGGAAGGTGGACTAGCAGTTGGCCAAGGCTATATACTCTCAAAGCCCACCCACAGGAATACACTTCCTCCAGCAAGCCTCTGCCACCTAAAGATTCCATAGCCCCCAAACCCCAGCCCTTGCAAAAGCACCACCAAATGGTAAATTCTCAAATACCTGGGCTCTGGGAGACTTTCTCATTTAAAGCACCACATGTCCACATGTATGTCTGTGTTGGGGGGTGTCAACATTGGCCCTGCAGCTTCACTCCATTTATTAAGAATGGAGTATTTCAAGTTCTTCAGGAATGAGAAGAGAGCAGAAACAGAGGTCGAAGCACATATGACATGGCCAGATATTGTTAGAATCTTAGATGGTCTTTTAATAAAAATCCCAGAGCCAGATATCAGGGTGAAAGCTGAAAGATCAAAGAAGCAGAACAGCCAGCCACTAGTTCTTACCTCTACGAAATCCTCAGCCTAAAGAGAGAGTTCCTGTTTCCTCACGCCTTATATACCTTTCTCTGCCCTGCCCTATTACTTCCTGGGCTTAAAGATGTGTGTGCTTCCCAAGAAAAGGCATGAGCTCAAGTGCTGGGGTTAAAGGTGTGCGACACCACTGCCTGACCTCTATGTCGAATGTAGTGGCTGGCTCTGTCCTCTGATCCTCAGGCAAGTTTATTAGGGTCCACAATATATCACCATGGCCAGAATGGGCTCTTTGACTTTGGAAGGTCATGGGCAGCTATTGGCATTCTGGTGCTCAGGCAGGAGACTAGAGCTTGCCTTGCCCCAGGCCTCTTGTTCTGGCTTGAGGCCAGGCTCTGTTGTTGCTGGCTGTACTACCCCATGGCTTCAGGACAGCCTGAAGCCTGCCTTTCAGGCTTCTCTCCTTTCTGTTGCCCACCCAAGGATGACCAAACCCACTAGCTCATCTTTAAGAGTCAAGGATCTAATGCCTTATTCAGCTGCCATCAAAGAAGCTTTTGCCTGCAGCTGATGGGAAGAAATACAAAAACCCACGGCCAGACATGACACAGAGAGAGAACTTGGAACACACAGCCCTAAATAAGATGTCTCTATTAAATCCTTCCCCTCAGAACTCAGGAAAACTCAGGGAGGAAGAGGATGAAACTATGTAAGAGCCAGAGGCAGTGGTGGAATACAAGAAAACAAGGCCCTCTTCATCAACTGAGCAAAGCTAACAGGAACTCACAGAGACCAAAGCAGCAAGGACAGAGCCTATGGGTGTGCACGGGGTCCTCTGTGTATATATTACAGCTTTCAGTTTAGTATTTTCATAGGACTC
This sequence comes from Peromyscus nudipes, assembly GCA_902168325.1. Lineage (NCBI taxonomy): Eukaryota > Metazoa > Chordata > Mammalia > Rodentia > Cricetidae > Peromyscus > Peromyscus nudipes. The sequence goes on from CABHPH010136230.1 coordinate 38,865, forward strand.
TTGAATCCGTGAACGAGTGGGTCTCTGGCACTGGTGCCTGCTCTTAGGAGTCTTTTCCTTCCGTTGGCTTGCCATGTCCAACTTGGATGTGATGGTTCTTGCTTTGTCTTATCTTATTGTATTGTGTCATGATTGGTTGATATCTCTTAGAAGCCTGTCTGTTTCTAGTGAGGGACAGAAAGGGAATGGATTTGGATAGAAGGGGAGATGGGGATCAATGGGGAGGAGTGGAGGGAGGGGAAACTGTAAGCAGGAGATACTGTGTGAGAAAAGATTCTATTTCCAATGAAGGGGGGCAGTCGGAGATCTTCCAAGTTGCTCTCTGACCAAGGTGGAGAGAAGGACAAAGGTGAGGGTGAGGTAGTAAAAGCTTTCACATCAAGAAAATCTCAGTGAAACCTGAGATAACTGAAGCAGGCATGTGGCTGAAGCCTGAAGCGCAAGATGCATGTCCTAACCAACTGGGGCTGCCTGCGTGTGACAGATTGAGACTCTGGCATCAGACTGGCGTGAAGCCCACAGTGGCAAAGCCTGGCCTAGTCTTAACAGAAATGGAGTTTCACTTTGGCTCTGGAGGTCTGATAGGTCATAGAGGTGGTAGATCTGTCCATCCTTTTCTTGAGGGGGAGGCTGAATCCCAGGGGTGGTGAACTGTTTTTTTGTTTGTTTGTTTGTTTGTTTTGTTTTTTTGTTTTTTTTTTTTTACAGTCCACTGTGTCCTGGAGAGAGTGGCTGTGCCACACCTGTGCTGTGTGCCTTCCTTTCACCTGTGGTTTGTGGAATTTCTTTATCTGCAGGATCTACTGGCCTGTGTGGTAGTCACTCTCGGAGCTTATGCCCAGAGGAGAGTCCAGGACCAAGAAGTGGGCAGGCAGCTTCCACTGCAGGCTGTAAAATTCATCATCCCCATAGGTAAGCCTGAAGAATCCTGGGCTTTCTGTGGATCACAAGGCAGGCTAGGGCGTACTTTGCAGACTCACTATCTCAGAGCTTGTAGTTCTGTATCTTTCCTTATGTGTGTTTCTGGAAACCTTAACACTCCTCAACAAAGGAACATCCCAAACGAAAGCACATCCGTGAGCATCCCACACCTCTGATAGTCTGCAGGCTTGTCAGTGGCCAGATGTCTCTTGGCTTTACAACCCTCTTCATATTTGTTCCATAGACAAAGGCTGTTGGTTTCTTAGAAGCATAATGGTTTTTACCTTTTAATGTTTCAAATTGTTGTTTTGAAAGTGCTTGCAAAGCCTAAGAGGTCAAGGCGTGGCCTGTTAAGATAGACAACCAGGGCTTCTGGGAAGACTGCAGAGACTTGGGTATATGGTGCAGTAGAGTGTCCTGTGGTAGACAGATAATGCCCAATGTCACAAGGGATTTCAGACACAAAGATGGATACTGTCCAGTGTGGTCCAGGCCTCTGTGATTAAGAGAAGATGCCTAAGGTTTTCAAGAGACTGCAGATAGGGGCAGTGTATGCAGTGGTCTGAGGTGTTCTGGTGGAGGAAAGATGTCAAAAATCTCCAAATTGGGGGAGAGCTCCAGAAGTTGGAAGTGTTGTCTAGGGTCTTCTGGTGGAGAGGGAATCGCTACTGCTCATCCTATTTCAGTGGACACCTGTCCTGCCTATACTCAGGGTCACCAAGGCCATGTTTCCAGGTCATGATGGAACCATCCTCGTCTCACCCACCAGGTCTGTGATACTCCAGGACTAGGGTTGTGCTTCTGTTCTGTAATGATTAGCTGCATTGCTGAGTGTGACACTATGCCTGGGGGTGATAGGAATAAATGCCTGCTCACCCCAGGTAGGGAACAGATGACAAATAACCATAAAAAGTCCATCTCGGTGAATAGGTGAGTTGACTGGGGTGTAGGTAAAGATTTACCTACACAGCAGGCATGACCAAAGGTGGTTGGGCTTCACCAAAACCCACCCCAGCATGAGTGATGCCTCATGAAAGCTAGAACCCTGGAACTCTCTTGCAAGCAATTTGACAAGTGCAGCATCCTCTCTAGGCAGCTTAGCTCACCAGAGAGGGAGTCTCCTCCAGGCAGCTTGACTGGTCAGAACCCCTGCCTTCAGCAATCACTTGCTGCTTCTATAACCTCGGGGAGGGATCTTCGTGAATCTTAAAAGTTTCAGCTTGACTAGATGTGCCTTTGTTTAATTCCCGGGTCTCATCCACCTCCCTCCTCCTTCCTGGAGGGAGTGCTTCAACTCAGAGGAAATGACCCCATAAGAATTCTGTAGGATTCCATGTAAATAGAAACAAATACTGTGCCCTATGATTTGTGGTTTTTTTGTTTGTTTGTTTTGATAAATAACATAAGGTCTTTGTATAAATCTGGCTGCCTCTAAATCCCAGCTGTCCTTCTGCCTTAGCCTGTGGAAGGCTGTGATTGTAGACATAGGCTCCGTGCCCAGCCTTTGGTTTTCCACGTTTTTAATTTTTTTTTGCTTTGCTCTGGTGTCTTGTGCTTAGCTTATCCACTGTGAGATGTGTCCTGCCAGGGCTGGGTTAGTATCAATGATGCCCTCTCCAGTTGTCCCCTGTGACCTGCTGTATGAGGCTACTGGTATTAGGATGTTTCCCTCCTGGCTAACTCTGCACAGAGTGCCTTGTCAGAAATAGTCACATTTCTATCAATCTCTCAGAAGGGCTGTGATGCACAGATTTAGGACTGTGGGAATCACACCACCCAGGGTCCCCTTGAGCCAGAGCCTGTTCTGATGTAAGAAGTAGAATTGTGTAAGACAGAACTCTTCACTTTCAGTTCTCTGGAGGTGATGCCAGCCTCATCTGGCATGCCAGCAACCGTGTTTGTCATGAAGCAGAGCTAGCATGTGCCTTCCAGCCAGGTAATGTCTTATGGGGTTTGCATGTTTTCTGCTTAGAGCAAGTGCTTTTGAGTGGCCCATGAGGAGCAGAATGAGTTGTGGGTGGATGTTATGATATTCACAAGAACTGGGCCAGGGGTGTTGGGGGCAGATCCCTCTTCTAAGTCTAGTAAAGGTCTGATGGGGCCAGGAGGCATGAAGGTGGGAAGGCAGGTGTCCCAAAGCCTGGCAGAACATGCCTCTATGTGTAACGCTGTGCTGTTTTTTGTTTTTTTGGGTTTTTTTTCCAGGTGCAGTGGCCCGGTGGCCAGGCCTCATGGAATGCTTTCTGGAGAGCCACGATGCTCCTTGAGTTTTCTGAGGGCAGCATGGGTCACACAGCCCATGTGGAGATCGGATCAGCACATGGAATGAGCAAGTGTGGATTGTGCACCTGTCCCACGTTGGTTTCAGAGACTCACCCCGAATAAAAATTGATGTTCCAAGAAATTCCCAAGAGAGTTGGCTAGGAAGCCCCAAAGAGCTTCTTGTCATACCACACTCACTGTTTGAGCAGTTTGGATGGTAATTCTCTATCTTGGCAAAGTTTTTGAGAAATGTTTGTGGTATCATAAGTCCAATGTGGGTCTGCTCCAGTCAGACAGTGATAAAAGTTGAGTTTAGCCCCCCTCTCCCCACTCCCCTTCCCGGCAAGAGCTGGATCACAGAAGGATGGCTCACTAGATCACAGAAGAATGTTCCACTGTTGAGCCTTCCTATCTCCTTGAACACAGAGCCTCATTCTTCCACTCATTATCTTTGTGAGTGAGTATGGAGAGTGATAAGACATCCCTTTGTTCATGGGACCCCCCTCCTATAGTGCTGAGTAGCAAAGTTGACTGGAGATGGCCAGATAGGGTACAGCAGACTGGGTTTCCTTGCCCCTTCCCCAGCATTTGTTTCAGAAAGAAAGGTTTTATTAAATTAATTTATGTTTTTTTATCAAACTTTACTCTGCCCCGACATATGTTTGTATCGATGCAAGGAGATTAACACACCAGCTCTGTGATCCCAGAGCAGAATTCACAGTGGGGAGGTGGTAACTGCTCCTTAACCAACCCCTCCTCCAGATGTGACTGTTTCCTCAGCTAGTTCATAAGCACCTTTTGGTGATTGTCCTTCTCTTTTGGCCTTTGTTCCTTCGGCTTCGGTTGTTTATTTCTTCCTTAAATAAAGTCCTGGAACATGCATTTCTTGGTGAGTTGCGACCGTCTGTGTGATTTGCTATGGATTCTGGGCATCTGATAACCCTCTGCTCACCTGCATGCTCAGGTGTCTGTTGCAGAGTGGAAGCCAAAGTTCAGGTCATATTCATAAGCTCCTCCGACCCATACATGTCACCAGATCTTTCCCAGAATAAATAAATAAATGAATAAAAATAAAAAGTGTTTGTAGTAGGATATTA
>CABHPH010136231.1:0-47654 GCA_902168325.1 Peromyscus nudipes
TGTGATTCCAGATAAATAAAAATAGCCTTGTGTTATGCACACTGAACAAAGCAGGGATGGATGCCTGTAGTGATGTAAGTGGGCTCCTTACAGCTGTCAGGGTAAATTTACATCTAGTAGTTCCAGGGGCAAAGCTACTGAAATTATAAGCTTGTTATAAAATCTTTAAATAAATACGAAAAAATGACCACCCGCTTCTCGGTGTTTCCTTTGTTGGGATATCTTTCCGAAATAGGTATGGTATTTGTCTACAGTTTCTTCCTTCCTTGGTTTCATTGAATTGAATCCACTTGTACTGTCTTCACCCCATGAGGAGAGTGGTGCTGTATTTCTGGCCCAGGGAAATTAGGATGGAACATGCAATTTCATTTGATAAATTAAATTGAAATAGAAAAATGACATGGGCTGTTCTAGAACAGAAGTGTTGGGATCCATTGTTTAGATTGTTCATCGCTGTTCTCTGTCGTAAGGTCAATATATGCCAGGCTGTAGTCTTGCCGTGGGTCTGAGACTAAAATATACCTAAGCAAGAGCTGGTAGCCAATACGGGGTGGACATTAATGACAGGAAAGTGCATTTTTATTTTGAAAGGCACTCTGAACCATGCTTCCTAACCTTGACACTACTGACATTAGAGAGTGTGTAATTCCTTTTCGTGGGCTTTGGACCTGTCATTGTAAGATGTTTAACAGCATCCTTGGCCCTTAGATGTTACCCTCTCCCATTGGAACCACACATGTCTCTTAGGGAACAAAAGTCATCCTCAATTAGAAACCCCTAATCTCAGCCTTGTGGCTCACAGAAGTGGGCTCCCAGAGCCATAAGTACTTGGGAAAATATTAAAAAAGCAATGTCATGACCTTCTCAGACCTACTAAATGATCAGTTGTGGGGCTAGTGCATTGAAAATGGTGCTTTAATAAGTCCTTCTAATGGTTCTTAGCAGAAAATGGGAAACCACTGTTTAAGGTGATTGGCATATAAATACCCTTTTGAAAGGGAAGGGTCTAATTACTGCTTTCATGTATACATGCAAAAGTTCAGTTTTTTGACCTATAAAGTGTTAGGGTTCCCTTTCTTGTGTATCAGTGAGGCCTCAGGATACATTACCATATGTCAAACAATGTGTGTGTGTAACATGGGTCATAGAAATAGAATGTTTCCATCTTAGGAATTACATTGTGTTCTCATAGTCTGGAAACACACTTGGTTACAATAACTTGAAAAGAAGAAACAACTTTAAAATAAAAGAAGAAATTGTTTTTAAAGCATAATGATCCACTTCAGTAATTATTAATGTGCATTAATTTTATTTAAACGTGTATTATAAAAACACAATGTTTAAAGTGTGAAAATTGAGAATCAGCGTTCACACTGATTGCTGCTGGTTGATGACATCATTGTGATAACAGTTGTTCTTTATATCTAATCTTGCACATTAGTAATTTGGATCTAAATATGAGCTGCAGTGAGCGGGGCCATGAAAAGGCATTACCTTTTCAGAGAATGTTGTCATTATGTGGAACAGAATAGGCATTGCATATTATTGTGCTGTTTTATATAGCTAGGAAAAAAGACATTTCTCCCCACTGAGATTTATAATTGAAAGTAGAAACTCAGTTTTGTCATCTCTGAAGACAGTGACGACTTACATGTGATTTGACTGACACAGTTTACTATCTTGATGGATTGTTTTCCCATGCCCCCATTTTAGTATGTGATATTTGGGAACAGAAAATCTTCAGAAGTTTTGGTCTTTAATACCCTTCTTAATCGTCCATGTTATACATGATTTCTAATATACCACATATTTGCTTTGTGAAAATGAATTTTCCTAAATCTTGGGATTTCATCCTAATAGTATGGTATACACACACAATATCAGCTAAAAATAAGATACTTATCTCTTAAGTTTTTTTATCAATATATATATATAATATTAAGAATTAATTTACTGTGATAGGCTTATGGGTTGACTTAAGAAACTGCTTGGTATACAAAAATAATGTATATTGTGTATTTTACTTCAACACCATTTTATGTCTGCACTGGACTGTAAACTTTTTGGTGTGTGCTTTGAGTAACAATACTTTGGCTAAGGTTTGTTGTTGTTGTTTCTGCTATGTTTTTGAAGGAAATAAGGAAGAAATCTTGGTTTTCATTATCACGTTAGGATTTTATTCAATATTTTAAGAATTTCAACTTGTCCTGTAAGAGGTAGGATGAGATCTTTCCCTTTAAAATGTTACCTGCCAGAGGGAAGAGGGATTCAGTCTCCCGCTTTTAGGTCCTTTACACTCTTGGATTTGATTTGTGCTTTTACGGCACGGATCCCAACGTTCAGAAGGCAGATCTGCCTGCTTCAGCTGCCTGCAGCTATAGAGAATCAGTCTGTCATTCTCGGTATCAGGAAGAGCTGTGCTGTGTTAAGAGTGTGTGTGAGAGCATGTGTGTTCCCGAGTGGGAGGCTGGGTGGCTGAGAGTCGTTTAGATGGGCAGAGGATCCGCGTATAGCAGCTCATTCAGGCTTTGGCTCTGAAACCTGTGGCATTCTCGTTTGGCCAGCTGCTGCCATGCCTCTGTTTTAATTTAGCAGGATGTTTGCTGCCATGGCAGCCAGCAGCATCCACTGCAGCAGCAAGGGAGAACCATAGATCTGAGGATGCAGGTGGAATACTAAAATACGAGAGGCTCAAGCAGGGCTGGGCTTCTTTTCTGCTGTCCCTGGGCTCCGCTGCGGAAGCCAAGCCTTACTTACTGCACTGTGTCAGCTCATTAGAGTAAAGGGTTGCAGATCGGAATCAGGGAAGGGCTGGTGAGAAGCAGGGGAGTGGGGCGGGAACGAGAGACATCCTGCGTTGCTTCACCACCACCACCTTGCATTTCGGAACACAGAAGCATTAAGAGGGAAATGTGGATGCACCATCCTGCTGAGACATACGATTGGATGAAGACAGGAAAACGTAGTTGGCTTCCTGCGCTACTTTTCAGCTGGAGCAGAGTCTTTCGGTGAACTCTTTTTTCTGCTTAAGACATATTTACGCAAAAAAATGTTTGTAAGTACTGCGGATCGGTGAAGTAATGTGGCAAGCTCAGCTGTGGGAAAATGATTGTGTCTACCCCGGCTCGACAATCTCCTGCGAATGTCTGAGCCTGAGCTTTTGTTAAAGTGCACGTGCTAATTAAAACCAAAAAAAGAGGGGAGACAGTTACAATTGTAGTGGCAAAAGACAATATGAGGTCCGATTGAAAGGAGGAAGGCAGAGAATCATGCAGCAGGCAGCTGAGCTCTCTGTGTTCCGGGGTAAAGAAGTAAAGAGAAAGGGAGCTTGCCTTCAGAAACAGAAGTCTTTGACCAACCTTTCCCTCACCAGTGAGGGGGAGAGGAGACCCACTGTGCGCATCTCCAACTGGTTTGGAAACGCTGCAAAGGCCAGCCAGAGAGAATCCAACTATGCAGAAAGAGGCTCGCTCTCCAGGTTTCTCTCTAGATCCGTGCAGTCACTGTACCATGGCAGCAGCGGCTCAGGAGCCTGGAGCCTCTTGCCTGCAGGAGGCAGCCAGTCCTGTGCTGATGACTTAGAGGACTGGTCTGCAAGAAGAGGGCTGGAAGGTGAGAGTGACGAAGACAGCAGGTCTGAAGATGAAACCGGGTCCTCCAAGCCAAGCAGCATAAGCCGAAGTTGGGCCGCTGAGGAGGGAGAAAGCTGCCTGCGGGAAGGGACCGCTCACCTGGATGAGGATGTGATCCTCACCATGCTAGGTGATCTGGAACAGGCACTTTACACTGACTTACTAGGTGAGTCCTGGTTGCTGGTGAGGGATTCGTGGTGCTCTTTCATTTTCTAGACTAATTCCTTTTTAAAATATATTTGCTTAGAATTTTGATTTCTTCTTTCTCGAAATGATTTTCCTTGTAAAACTGAACTGTTGAGTACCAGTTTTGAAATTTTACTGGGAAAAGTAAATAGCCTCAGTTGTGGGTATTACTGACTGGGAGTCTGGGATATCTTAAAGGTCAGCGTGTGATCCACTGAGTCTTTCATGGAGTTTTGTTTAACTTCTTTCAAGGTGACCTTCTCTTACATGTGTAATGAAGATGGAAGGTTCTCCTAGGGAAATTTTCTGTATGCTTTCATTTGCTGCTTTGGAATTACCAAAGTAGATGGACGTCCCCCTTTGATGTTTCAAGCACCCTGCAAGCACAGGCCTGTGCTCTCTATCCTTGCCTTGCTTTCCTGCCTGCCTTTCTTCTCTCTCTCTCTCCTCTCTCTCTCTCTCTTTCTTCTTATATCTGGGAACAGCTGCTCCTGTATATGGATGTTACAACTAAACTGTGGGAATCGCTGTTAACTGTTTCATACTTTAAAAACTAGGTCCCTGTAATGGCTCAACATTCAGTGCCATCACTTTTAACTAGATGTGAAGGTTTTTGTGGTGAAATTTTAATTGTCATCCTTGCCACTTATCTTACATGCATACCTGAGGAAATGTCCACATTCAATATTTCTACATTCAGTTTCCCACTGACATAATATTTATATCATATAGCCTCCTCAAAAAATCTCTAAGCATTAAGCCAGAGAGCACATCATATTTTATGTCAGTGTGGGTTTTCAGAAAGGACTTCATATGGTGTTCTGTAAGTTGAAAAGAACTACCCCTGCCCAGTGATCTCTTTGTTTCCCCCACACACAGATGGTGCTAAGTACAGATTTGTTTTTATTCTCTACGTGAATGTCCTGTGACAAGGTGTTTTATGGGGTTGTCTGCGATGTTTTAGGGAACAGCTTTGGAATGAGAAAGTTTAGAGAGATGGCTGAAGCAAATATGGCTCAATTTTTCATGTCAGTTTGGCTTGGAAAGAGTAATGAGTCCACCGTTTTAAGAATAGTGCTTTCTGAATCTAAATCCACCAGGTACTCATATGCCAGAGATATATTTCTACAGCATGGTATAGTTTGGATGATGAGCTGTTTCTCATAAAGAAAGCTCTGCATAGGACAAAGATGAGAGGAAGTCTTAATCCATATGTTTTTTGCTCCCTTTTCCTATCTCTTTTTGATCCTCTGGAACTGTAGAATCAAACAATATTCATCTTGGCTTATAATATTGTACCATTCATCTTGCTCTAAGTACCTTTCATGTTAGTATTTTCAATGATGTGAGCAGAGTGTAATCCCCAGGCAGTATTTGGGGGTTGCTGTGTTAAATTATTGCAAGATGTGGTTGGATATAAATATGAAACCTTGCTTATTGTGCATAAATAACCTGGATCATTGCTGTCACAGGACAGCCTCCTGATAGAAGTGTCTAAGCCAGGCATTTGAACCGAGATCTTGCTAATGATATTCACGTACTTATTCTCCATAAGGATTTCCCCTCCCACCCACCAGTGCCAGCATACGGAAATGCAAGTAAGAAGGGAAGGAACACATTCAAAAAGTTCTGATATGATAATCATATTTCCATATCAGGCACTTCAAGGAAATTTCCTAGATTGTGATGCTTTACATTTGTAAAATTTCTGCTGTGTTCTTGATTAGGTTCTGCCTATGACTCAAAATGGCCTCTTATAAGTTAGCTTTGGCCAAGGTTTCATGAGTTCAACTTTTCACTTTTGAGTATCCTAATTAATTAGAATTGGCTTGGCTCTGTGCTTTAAATGTATAGGACAATATTTTAAATGCCACTGTATGACCACTAACCATATTTTTTTAACCTACTAAATGTCAACATTATAAAGACAAGTTTGAAAATTTTATCTAAAAGTCACGAATGGGGTTATTCACAAAACTAAGGTTACATTTCAAAATTGGTTAGCCTTTCAGTAACAATGTGTGCAGAGTCAATTCTATAAAGGATCTAGTTATATAAATCAGGTTTCACACATATATAATTTGATTTCCATTAAAATATGGTAGTGTGACCGTGTTAATTATAGTATGCATAATTAAAGCATGCGCAGTAAGGGCAGACCACCCAAATTAAATGTTCTCTTTTGTACTAGTAATGAAGTAGAAGTACTACACTGAGCCTGCTATCCTGGAAGCTGTTGGAAAGCATTTTGTACCAATGCTGAGAATTCAAGTCGATTAGAGAATGCACCATTTTAAAAAATTGTGTGGAAGTCCCTATCACTGTGATCGGCAAAGATGAGAAGACTCCCTTGGGAATAATAGTTGGGTTTGAGATTATGTAAATGGGAAGAAGTGAAACACTTTTGTGGTTTAAGTAAATTCTGCATCTGTATTGTTCTTATAACTTCTCTTTATTTGCTAAACAGTTAGATGTATGCTTCCTTTTATTTGGCCTTTCCACCCCCCTACAAAGCCTTGGTACATCATTTGAGTACCACTTTGAAGGGCATTCCAGACTCTGTAATCATTCCTTAGGGAATTATGAGTACACTTAGTTTTTTTATTGCCTTCATGGGTCACTGAAATTATTTACTGCAATACATTTTGCATTGGTTAATATCCTTCACAGAGTGAATGAGGCAGCAAAGATGGTCTGGTCTGTACGTGTTGGAAGGCGGACATCCATCTATATGTCTGATTGCCATGAGTGGTATAGTGTTACCTGTCAGTCTCGTTAGGAACAAATCAAAGGAGGGAGAGAGGGGGATACTCCAGTTCTGACATTTGAGAGAAACTACATACACAAGCCCAAAATTTAACTAGAAGGATCCATGGATCAAACATTCCTATTGGACTAGCAAAAGGAAAGAGATAGGAAAAATATTCAGTGAAACAAAATGCTTACGGTTACTGTTTTGAAAATGATTATTACAAAGCTATGGGAAATAATTCATATATCAATTCCAATATGGTGCTATTTGATAAATGGTAAAGATGCTGCCTGCCTGCTGGTGGGTTAGGGACAGGCAGCCTGTAGGGATGCAGCCCAGGAGCCTGTTTCAGGTCAGTGCTTTGCTACTGCTCTCCCGTAGTGGTCACCACACTTCCCTCCTCCTATCGTCTCTAGTGTATCCTCATCTTTAAATTTCCTCACCATGTTAACCCCACTCTGCAACTTCTGCCTTTCCTTTGGCTATAATTATATTCTTTCACCACCCTTTAAATTTTCTTTCTGCAAGCCTTTTTTCTTTTTTTATTCCCCAAAGTTGTAGCATATGACTTAGAAGTGGAAAGAGAACATCTCAGTAGCCATTTCTCAACCACACTGTATCATATTAATGAGAATCATGCATGCAATTTCTAGAGAGGATATGGCTCCATCTTGGGGCTTATACACAGTCCTAGTTTCTGAGAATGTTAATTTATGGGATTAGAGATTGCATAGATCCAAGTCATATGGGAACATTCATGCCATATATCTGAGTCCCATCTTATATTTTTCTAGTTCTTAAAATGTTTCTTTTAATGAAGCAATCTAATATAACCTCAGTTTGTAATGATGATGCTGTTATTAAGTGTAATTTAAACTGTATAAATCATTTATAAATGAGTGGGAACACGTTTGCTGACCGGCAGCAGCAGACTAGTGGCTGTGTGGGCTGACGTCCAGTCTGAGGGTAGCGAACAAAGCTGTAATGTTTGCTTGAGACAGACAGTAAAGGAAGCAGCAATAGCCTGCTGCTTTTGAGTGGTGCCTCTGAATAGTATATGTTTGTTCAGTTGCTTTGTTCAGAGCCACTGGATCCACTGGGTGGAACTTTCAAGAAATAGTTGTGGTGGTTCACTCCTCAAAAATCTTTTCATCATTACACCTGCCTAATGTTGGGAGGAGAGGGGTGGAGACTTTTCAGTGTTGAAGATGCAGGTGAAGTAGGTGGACATGCCCCATTCGAGTCACAAATCAGTTCCATAGAAGGGTTCCTGAGACCCCCACCACCAACTCTACAACTGTTTATTACAGAGACAGAATTGATAGGTGCGCTTTATTTTTGAATTTTGGTCTGAATGCTAAGGAAGTATAGAATGTTAAAACAGAGAGTGTGTGTTTGTGTGTGTGTGTGTGTGTGTGTGTGAGAGAGAGAGAGAGAGAGAGAGAGAGAGAGAGAGATATTTTGACTTCTCTGCATGATGATTTTCATAATGTAATTTGATATATTTCCCTGCTTCTCTTCTCTTTCCATTTTCTTTTGATTTTCTTTCTATGCTCTCCCATTCTTTGCTTCCTCCCAGTTCTTTCCTTCACTTTCCCCTCCTACTCCATTCATTCTAGTTCTTTCGTTCTTTTCTCTCTCCTTTCCCTCCCTCTCTCTCTCTCTCTCTCTCTCTCTCTCTCTCTCTCTCTTTAAATTGCTCTCTCTCTTTAAATTGAAAACTCATATAAGATATTCTGACCACTGTTTTCCCTCTCCCAACTCCTCCCAGATCTCCCCGGACCTCCCCACCCATCCAGCTCCGCTCCTTAGTCATCATGGAAATGCAAATCAAAACTTACTTGTAAGATTTCATTCTTACACCAGTCAGAATGGCTAAGGTCAATAGAACAAATGACAACTCCTGCTGGCGAGGATGTGGGGGAAGGGGAGCACTCACCCATTGCTGGTGGGAGTGCAAACTTGTCCTGCCACTGTGGTGCTCCCGCTGTGCTTCCCCCACCAATTCTATGAGATTCCTTTGTCAAGGCTCACCAGCTTCAAATGGACTTTATTGGAAAATACGACCTAACCATAAATATTGTTTAAGGACACTTCTGCTCCCAAAAGATGGGTGTTCATGTGGAATACCTGTGGTTACAACACTGTCAGACTGTCTTGTTTCATGCCTATTAGAAAGATGTGTTTAGGTTTAGATACCTCCCTCCATGCTTGAACTGTGATGGTACCATGTGGACATTTTAGTTTCCTGTGCAAAATATAGAGGTAATTAAAAATAAACCTATCCAGTGTTGTGAATCTTGGGTCCATGAGTCTAACAAGACAAGCAGAAAAGTTTCTGTGAGAAAAGGCATCTTAGCATTCTCCACTGTCTCCTGTATATTGCTAGGTAAGGAAGTGCATCTCAGCTACTCCGGATGTGCTTGAAAATGGGTAGTTGTTGAAGTCAGAAAATCTAAATAATTTTTAAAAATTTTAAAAATTTTAAATTTAAGATTTTAAATTTCACTCCAGTGGCTGGAAGTACTGTACACTGCATTTCTAACATTGTCTCTAATGTTGTTGTGACTATGATCATAGACTCGTAATTACTATTGTAGTTACAAAACTTCAGAATGTTTATTTGTGTTATTAAATGTGTTGCTATTGTAAAAATGAATTACAATGTCCAGATGATAGGAATTATCTGGAATTTCCTACGTATCTTTTTGTTTTGAAGCAGAGGGGTTTATATTGCTCATCTGTGTGAACCATTGTCCTTGAGCAGACCATGCCATGACCAATGAATTCCTTACGTTCATTTCCAGGTGAGGACCCTGAAGCCAGAAGAATGCGCACAGTCAAGAACATAGCAGATCTGAGGCAGAACTTGGAAGAGACGATGTCCAGTCTTCGTGGGACCCAGATAAGCCACAGGTACTCCAAGTTCTATCTGCCTTTGGAGGGATAAAGAAGCACTATAATGCAGCCTTTGACTCCTCCTACTATGATAGAGAAGAAATTTGGTATTGTTTACTATTTTCTTCTTCAATTTGTACATGGTGATCAGTAATCAATAACCCTTAGGCTGAGAGCTGTCAGGTCCTTTATTCCCTCCACGTTGTCTCTTATAGAACTTCCTTGTTAGACTGAGTTAGCTGGTCAACCACAATTATTTAATTATTTTTTGTGAGTTGTTTTTCATGCCTTCCAAACCATTGGGAGAAGGCTAACAGGGATTCATGCAAGCATGTCCACAGCTAACTTTTTACAGTGGCCTAAGAATCTTTTTTTTTCCCCCGAGACAGGGTTTCTCTGTGTAGCTTTGCGCCTTTCCTGGATCTCACTCTGTAGACCAGGCTGGCCTCGAACTTACAAAGATCCACCTGCCTCTGCCTCCCGAGTGCTGGGATTAAAGGTGTGTGCCACCACCGCCTGGCTGACCTAAGAATCTTAAGATGGGTGAAATTCTGCTTTTTCACTTTTCAAGAGTAAAACAATACTTGGTTAATCTAAAATGTACCAGTGGCCTTTCTTTTGAAAGCAATCGCTTCAAATAAATGTGACTTCCGACATTTTGACATCTCCAGAGATGATTGGAATTATGAAATGTATCTGTACACTCTTCACACTCATAACAGTGATGAGCTGCTAGCCAGAGACATTCAACTCCAGCCTTTCCTGTCATCTTACATCCTGGTCTCTGGCCTTAGTGAACCAGAGTCTAGTTATCTCTCCATTTTGTTTGACAGCACCCTGGAGACAACATTTGATACTACTGTGACAACTGAAGTGAATGGAAGGACCATCCCCAACCTCACAAGCCGACCCACTCCCATGACCTGGAGACTGGGGCAGGCATGTCCTCGTCTTCAGGCCGGAGATGCCCCCTCCATGGGCGCTGGATACCCTCGAAGCGGTACCAGCCGATTCATCCACACAGACCCCTCCAGGTTCATGTATACAACACCTCTCCGCAGAGCCGCTGTCTCTCGTCTGGGAAACATGTCACAAATAGATATGAGTGAGAAAGCCAGCAGCGACCTGGATGTGTCTTCTGATGTAGATGTTGGTGGATACATGAGTGATGGTGATATCCTTGGGAAGAGTCTGAGAGCTGATGACATCAACAGTGGGTAAGTGGCCCTGAGCATGGCAGCATCATTGGTCCAGGAGGGCTGTGGGAGGATGTGTTAGCTCTGAAGAGGACAGAGATGCCACCTACATCATTAGAAAACACTGGTACTCTGACGTGATTTGTGATATGTAGGACCCTCTTCTGCTCCTTCATAGAAAGTACAATACTAGAGGTTTCTAAAGATTCTTTTAGTAAGCCATTAAGTTTCTCTGCTGTTCATCTAGGGCAGTGGTCCTGTGAGTCAAGACCCCTTTGGGGGTCAACCAACTCTTTCACAGGGGTTGCCTGAGATCATGGGAACACATATATACGTTAAAATTCATAACAGTAGCAAAGGTACAGTTATGAAGTAGCAGCAAAAATAATTTTATGATTGGAGGTCACCACAGCATGAGAAACTGTATTAATGGGTCATAGTGTTAGGAAGGTTGAGAACCACTGGTCTAGAGAAATACATGTGGCCACTATTTTTCCTAGTAGTCTTACATGTTCCTAAGTAACAGATTTTATAGTTGTTTAGGGTGTGGGAAGGAGACAAGAGTTTTTATGACCTGCTTGAGTTTCTGATTTTGGTCTGGCCACCTCTTAACTGCCTAGAGGAATAAATATTTTGTGGCATTGTTCAATCAAGAGCATCCAATTTAATTGCAGGGAAAATCATTTCAGAGCGGAAGCGTTTTTTAAAGTTTTCGTTTTCATTTACATTGTGTTTATTTCTGTTTTATGTGTGTGTGTGGGGGGGACTTCTGTATACAATGGTGAACATGCGGTGTTCAGAGGACAACTTGCAGTGGGTGGTTATCTCCTTCCATCATGTGGGTACCAGGGATGTAACTGAGACCATCAGGTTGGCAGTAGATGCCTTGATGCTTTCAGCTGGTCTCTGCAGCCCCGGATTTGGAAGTTTCGACTGATTGGCTTGCTCTTTATTGACATTTTCAGGATTTAAAATTTTGTGGCCTTTTTTTTCTTTTTTCTGTTATATTCCAAAAATAATCATTTGTGATTCTAAAGTGTTTTTTTTTTTTAAAAAAAAAAAAAAAACAAAACCCTCGGAGCTGAGGACCGAACCCAGGGCCTTGCACTTGCTAGGCAAGCATTCTACCACTGAGCTAAAGCCCCAACCCCGATTCTAAAGTTCTTAAGGTGTTTTAGCAAGTTGGAAAACGTGGTTTAGTCAGAGGATGAGCTTTGGAAGCCATGGGACGATCATTAAAACTAATCCTGGGCTACTGAGTTGGCTCAGCAGGTGAAGACACTTTCCACCAAGCTGTGGTGGAGTTCAATGCCCGGTGTCTTGGTGGAAGAGAGAACTGACTCCTGCAGGTCGTCCTCTGATCTCCACACACACTCTATGAAGTGTGCACACACACGTACACACAGAGGCCGTTAGAATTAATAAATACAATAAAAGAAACACTGCTTTTGTCATTGCAATTACAATTTTGAACACTCATTTTTTTCAGTGAGTTAGTAATATACATACATTTTTTACACAAACTTGTATATGTACATATATGCACATACAACCATGATTTCTGCATATGATAGATATTACAAGCACTCCAACCCACAGGAACATCCTATATTTTCCAGGCTTCTAATTATGTTAGTCAGCACTTATTTGTATTTAGACAAGTCTCAAAATCTTAGCAGCATCACAATGAAGATCATTTCTCGTGTAAACCAGTCCTGGTCTGTTCTTTCATTACATTTTACTAATTTATCTTGTGTGTGTGTGCATGTGTGCATGTCTGTTGGTAAACACATGCCATGGTGCACATGTAGAGGTCAGAGGAAGACTTACGGGGATCAGGTTCATTCCTGCCACCAAAGTGAGTCCTGGTAATCCAACTCAGGTTGTCAGGCTTCAGCAGCAGGTGCCGTCACTGAGTCATAGTGCTGTCTCTGCCCCTCATGTTTTTGATCTTCACATGAGGAGCATAAACTGCAGCCATTTAGAGAATAAGAATTCCAATAATTCTGTTCTTATCTAATCAGGTTTCCAGTATCCCCCTTACCATTACCATTAAGCTAACAAATAGCAAAGGAGATGAAGAAAATGCTGTAGGAGAATATTTAGTCTCAGGCCTGAAAGTGTTGCAGTTTTACATCTGCTTACACACATGTCCACAGTACCGTTAGGGCCATAGCTACCCACAGGAGGCAAGAAAACAAGGCTCAGGGGTATGCCTCAGAGAAAAAGGAAACTGCTCTGGTGACAGCTGGCTGTCACCCCTACCAAGTTGCCTACTGAGGGAAAAGCAATGTTTTTAGGTCGTTTTTCCTACTTGACTTGTTTCCATTGTCACTTGGAGCTTAATTCAGACTTTTGGTCTCTTTCATTTCTTCTCCACCAGTCTTTCTGAGGAAGTCTATTATATGCACCTC
The DNA here is from genome assembly GCA_902168325.1 of Peromyscus nudipes. Classification (NCBI taxonomy): domain Eukaryota; kingdom Metazoa; phylum Chordata; class Mammalia; order Rodentia; family Cricetidae; genus Peromyscus; species Peromyscus nudipes. Next base: position 13,079 of record CABHPH010136231.1, read on the forward strand.
AGTGATCTACATGCTTTATGAATGAAAGTTGTATCCAAAGTTCACTGGGAGATAGTCAGCATTTTTGCCCCTGTCTGTGTTAGAGGAGTTTGAGTTTGAGACCTCTTTCCTTTTGTGATGTAGAGACTGAGACTGGCTTTTAAAGCAGGGCATGATTCTGTTCTCAAGGTGAACATACCACTTTCCAGAGTATGTCATAAGCCACTGTTGATATCTCAATGTAGAATTGACATGTGGGGCTATGAGATCAGAGATAGCCCAGGAAAGTTCTAATTTGATAATACTTCCTTTAAGTCATGTGAAAACTATTGCTACGCCTCATTTAAGAATCCCAAACTTGCTTGCTCTTCACAAATTTTCAAGTGTGTTTTGCTGATTAAAGGAACAAAAGGCTTAATCGGCAGCTATTGTTTAAATGTTTGAAGAAATGTTCAATTTGGCTCTTTTGTGACCCCACTAGGAATGTCATGAGGTCTTTGCAAAGGAGAATGAAGTTGCATTTTTCGTGTACTCTGGACAGGAATGATAAAATCACTTAGTTGGTGTTCTCAGAATTTAAAATCTCTTGAAGCATGCAGAAGCTTACTTATCTCAGACTTCTCCTTTGGAAATTACCTCACACACTTGGGAATGTGGAGCTGTCAGGAATTAGGGATTAGCCAGAGGAAGAACTCTTCCTTTTAATGAAGTGGAAAGGTATATTTATGGAGCACCAAAAGAAAAATTGAGAGAAAAGTTACATAGTTTAATTGAATGGAAATTGAACTTGTCTTTAGATATCACAGTGATCAATAGTTCTATGCAGGTGACCGAATGTTAAAATTCCATTTAAGTCATTTGACTCAATCATGAAAAAAATGAAGAATTCTGAGAGGCAAAATTGAAACTATGAAGTGAAATATACTTTAGTCCTGCTATGCTTCCCTCTCAGTTCTCCTAAAAGCTTGGGGTGATTGACATGCAGACAGCAACTGAAAGGCCCTAGAACCTGAGTGTGTCTTTCGTGTGAACCCACAAGTGGACTCTTTCTCTAATCTCATATTCAGGTTACTAGCCCTGTCATGTTAACATGGAAACTTTCATAGAACAAACAACTGCCAACTAGTCACTATTCACACAGTGCTATTCCATGATAGGCAATGCTCCTCACCACCGACAACACACACACACACACACACACACACACACACACACAAATGTATACATGCTTACACATATACATATATAGCATACATATATCCATACATATACACAGACGTGCATATACATATACACATGCGTATATCCCACATGTTATTTTTATCATCGCGATCTCAGTGTCACCAGAAGTAAGCTTATCGTTGCTATCATTTCCATTTTGCTGTTGAAGCAGTTGTCATAGATAAGTGAACGCTTTCAGAGCTCACCCAGCTAGTACCTTGCAGCACTATAGACAGAGAACCAACAGTTCAACAGTGTGCCAATAAAGGTGAAATTGGTAGAAACCAACCCAGAGGTTTTCAAAGCAACTAAAAGCTAGGAGTAGGGGGTCATGCCTGTAATCCTAGCACTCAGGAAGCTGAGGCAGGAGGAGTGCCATGAGATAGAGGTTACTCTGGATTACAGAGTTCTAGGTCAGGTGGGGATGCAGAATGAGACCGTGTCTAAAAATACAAACAAACACATGAGCTACACATATTTAACCTGCACAATAGTGCCACAAGCAATTTCTTTTTGAAAAATCTATCATTTTAATTAGCGGGCAAAGTAACTAGTTTTCTTGTGACATTTTTGTACATATTTAGTTTGGGTTGATTCCTGCCCACTCCCCCTGCACCGTTTCTCTGCCTCCCTGCCTACCCCACTGCGTTGTACAGTTCCACTGAAGTCATTTTGTTCTCTTTTTGTGTCTCGTGTATTTTATTATTCTCCCCACACCACTTTTTTTTTTTGTCACTTCTCCTGGCTACTTTCTGTGCTGCTGGAGTCCTCTTAAGAAAATTCTTACCCATCCCTCTAATTGAAGACTTTCTCTAGTTTTCACTCTAGCAGTTTCAACATTTAAGGTTTTATATTTATTTACTTAAATGTGTGTTTGGTGTGTGTGTGTCTGTGTGTGTGCATGTTTGTATGTGTGTGTTTGTGTTGTGTGTGTATCTGTCTGTGTGGGCATGTTTGTGTGGTGTGTGTGTCTGTACGTGTGTGTCTGTGTATGCATGAGTATGTCTTTGTGTTTGTGTGATTGTGTGTATCTGTGTGTTTGTGTGGTGTGTGTGTTTGTGTGTGCATATGTGTGTCTGTTTGTGTGATGTGTGTGTCTGGTTTTGTCTGTGGGCGTTTGTGGGGTGTGTATGTCTCTGTGTGTGTCTGTGTTTGTGTGGTGTGTGTGTGTGTGTCTGTGTATGCATGTGTGTGGGTGTATGAGGTGTGTGTGTGTGTGTGTGTGTGTGTGTGCCTGCTTGTGGGTTCATGTCTACTACCCTGGTATATGTAGTAGTGTGAAGCTCAGAGGACAGACAGATTTCTTTCCTGCTATGTTGGATGCCAGGGTTTCAGGCTTAGCAGCAAGCACCTTTCCCAGGTAAGCCTTCTTTGGGACCACGTTTATGCTTTAAATTAAGGTCTTTGATCCACTTTGAGTGATTATTGTGCAGGATGAGTAATACAAATGAAATTCCATTCTTCTTCCAGTAGCTATCTAAATTTTTAATTATTTTGTATTTTTATTAGTTGTTTGAGAATTTCATGCATCATGCTTTGATCATATTCACCCTCCCTCCCCCACTCTGTCTAATTTTTCCTCCTATACTCCTCATCCAACTTTTTGTTCATTTTTTTGGGAACTCTTCCAAGACCACTTTTTTTTTCATGTTCATTGCTGCTTTATTTGTGATAGCTAGGAAATGCAATCTATAAAGTAACTAACTATAATCATCGATAAACTACAAGTGGGTAATGAAATGTGTTACATGTACATGATGGGACACTTAGCTAATACAGCATTATGAAATTTGTAGGCAAATAGATGAAATTGAATATATTACACACACACACACACACACACACACACACTGAGGTAACATGGCTCATTTGTATATACCAGTTTCAAATCTTTAGATTGTGTATTTAACTTGGGGTACCTGCAGGGTTCGGGAAACTAGAAAAAGGAACACATGGAAGAGGGTACCCGCAGGGAGAGGCACTATTAAATGTTGTAGCATCTGTGTTCTTCATCTAAAATAGTGATGGCTTTGTTGATACATGTCAATGACTTAAAATATGTCCTAGGGCTGGGCAGTGGTGGTGCACACCTTTAATCCCAGCGCTCAGGAGGCAGAGGCAGGTGGATCTTTGAGTTTGAGGCCAGCCTGGTCTACAGAATGAGATATGAAACATTTAATACATTTTGGTTACAATTTTGTGGTAGTGACCAATTATGATGTAACTCTTACTTATCCAACAAACCAATTTTAATTTTAGTAAAGTTTCATTAATTCTATAATCTTCAAGTAGTAAAAATATCACCTAACCATTGAAATTATCTTTCTCTTATTTGGTACCAGATATATGATTTCCAAACTTGTTAAAAAATATGGATAAGAGAAGAAATAATAACCTTTATAAAAGTCTACTGACTTGTTATAGTAAGTAAAGAATATTGATTTTTTAAAAAAGTTTCACGTCTTTCTGATGAGAGTATTTATACATAAAAAGGTTTAATACAGTTTGTTTCGAGTAGTTATTGAAAATTCCCAAGATGGTAGATTTATTACATCATGTGGATAAGGTCATTTAATTTTCTGTTAATAATGTCATGTTGGCAATTCTTTTCAGGTACATGACAGATGGTGGGCTCAACCTATATACCAGAAGTCTGAACCGAGTACCAGACACAGCAACTTCCAGGGATGTCATACAGAGAGGAGTTCACGATGTGACAGTGGATGCCGACAGGTAACTGTATCAGCACGTAAGATGCTGATGTGCATAAAGTCATTCCATAAATCAGATCACAAGAGATTTGCTGCATAAACTGTAACTTTTACTTTGCAATATTTTAAAAACCAAGACAGTTTTATTTGCTAGAATATAGTAGCTTGGTAATATTGAAAAAATATATTGTCGATAGAAAACACTAAAAATTTCAGTTGCTATAAGAGAAAACTTAAAAGCATATACTTATTTTCCTAATTGAAAAAAGAACAAACATTGTTAATGTTTTTCCATCAATTGAGATGCACTTAGATTTACCTGGAGGCTAATCACATAAGTGTAAAAATGCATTTCAAACCATCAGTTAAAATAAGTACAATTCTTCTCTTGAGAGTACTTTGAAGACATGCAGCTCTTGCTTTAGGCTAACATCTTTTTCTCCATTATCTCTAGTTCCTTAAGAAGGGTGTGTGTGTGTGTGTGTGTGTGTGTGTGTGTGTGTGTGTGTGTGTATTTCAGACATAGTCATTTTTTTACTTGAACTGTTCTGTTGACTTTTATCAGAATCATTATTTCAGATCAGTGTTTTTGTCAACTAATGTAAAATATATTTCTGATCTTGATTTATTTAGCATTTCACTCCAAAATTTTATTGAGCAAGAAGGCATTTCACATTTCTATAAGCAATATCAGTACATAGAAGAGTTCTTTAGTTGATCATTTATGATAAAAACAACATCTTAAAACTTAAGATAGCCACATTCTGAAATAAGATTATGTACAATTTAGTGTACTTTTTACAGCTATAAACAAAAGGGAAGTAGTGAGTTCTGAGATTAGTTTTTAGTTCCTTCTGACTCATTCTCCATCAGCACCTTAAATCGTGTGAAATAGAAGGAGCCATCTCAGCTCACCTTTCTCTATCCATTATCCCAGTCTGTATAGTCTCTCTGTATGTATGTGTGTGCACACATCTTTGTGTGTGCATGTGAAGTATGTATCTATGTGTGAAAACATGTCTCCCCTCTCCACTCTGAATTCATTTTCAGATATATCTGGTCAGTGAATATTACACTAAATTCATCCCTAACCCCTGGACATTTTTCCATCCTTTGAACAACCTAAACTAATTTCTAACTCAGAGCTATGACTTGCTGTTTTTGTGCCTGATGTGTTCTTTGCTAAACTGTTTGCCTTTTTGCCTGCAGTCTGAGCTCAAGGTCACGTTCTTGGAGAGTATGCTTCTTCCTAAACACTTTCTATCTCTCTTACAATAGGTAGCCATCAGTGCAAATGAAGTCATGATCATCATACACTGAGGCTTAACAAAAGCTGTTTTAGTGAATATACATAGGTAATCTATTCATTTAGTGTATATATTTTTTTAGGCTAGCAGAAGGGACCTCTTTGGAAGGTAAGCAAATAAAATGAGGCAAGAGCCCAGGTACCTTAAGGATATTGTGAAGAGGGATTGGAGTGTGGGGGAGGAGACAGAGATTAGGGGAAAAGGCATTCAATGTATGGGCTACATGTTAGACCTAATTGCCTATGTATTGCTACTTGGCAGTGGAAAATATTAAAGATGATGACATTGTGATAGAAAAACCCCCACTTTTCTTCACTTTTAAGGCTGACACTGGATTCCAACTAATGAATTTCAGACCAACAGATAGATCTAAATAGGTATCTAATAAATATGGGCTTACACAAACATTGAGTCCCACCTCATGTTGTAGAGACTATAGTGGCACTTGAGAACAGGTTAGAGATGCAAATTTCTAGACCCCACCCAAGACTTAGAAAACTAGAGACTGTGGAGCTGGGCCCAGCGATCTGAGGCTCAACTAACTCTCTGGATACTCTAACGTACAGGACACTAAGAGCTAGTATATGAAACTGCCTATCAAAATATCAGCATTTAAATATACAAAATGGGTTCCAAGGCAGAGACATCATCAAACATTAGTATAAACCAATGTCAATATCTTTAAGTTAGAACAAATCATGACTTGTCATACTCAGAAGGGATTGTTTATGAAACTCAACTTTTGGTAATTCTATGAAAAAAATTCAACTCTGTTGTTTAAGGAGTCCAAATGACGCATTATTCACTTGTTTAAATTACATAGAAATAATATTATAGTGTTAATGTTTTCTGGAAGAGATAGGGGTTCCAATTCTAAAGCTGTTTTAAAACTCTGTGTCAACAATATGAATCAAGGTGTGTGTATCATTTAAAAATGAATGTTCTAAAATAGTGTAGTTATGTAGAGCTTTCTGTGAAACTTCCTGTTGTTTTAGACAGTTTTCTCAGTTGTAATGCCTGTTAAAAGTATGATAAGCAAGTACAGAGAGAAGATACATTTTTTTCACTTATAATCAACCAAGAAGAAATTAGTATGATTGAGCTCACATAAAAACTTATTCTCTTCGAGCTGCCTTAACTTTTTCATCCCAGCACCTTAAATCTTACATAGTAAGAAACAGGCAGACAACAATGGGGAGAATTTAGTACACACACACACACACACACACACACACACACCAGTCGTATCGCATTTATGAAGTCAGTGATTCCAGCTTAGCACCACCCTCTTCTGCTCACTTTTATAACGTATCTCCCTCCGACATGCTACTCATCTTCCTGTTGTGCAGTCATATCCGCAGTTAGGCCTTTACGTGTTTCTTTTGCTCAGAAAATGTGAGATTCCCGAGTGTAGACCTCTGTTTCAATAAATACTTCTCACATAAATCGCACAAATGACCAGATGAGCTTCTAAGATACAGAAATGTGGCTTAAAAAAAAGAGAGATGTGGCTTTAAAAAGAAACAATTAAATGCTGCAAAAATTGTGATACTATTTAAAGAGTATTGGGATACTATAGAAAATATTTGAAAAAAAAAACACTAAACATCCTTCTGTTTAAGTTATACTGTTTTTTTTCCAACTCAGTGGTACTTTTTATATTTCTTCTGTTTCATAAAAAAAAAAAAGCTCGGTATAAGTAAAATACACTGATATAACAGTAGATCTATCTGGCCGGAATAGCCAAATATTCTATTTATTTATTTAATATTTATTTATTTTACGTGTATGATGTTTTGTCTGCATGTATATCTATACAACACAGGGCACACGGAGGCCAGAAAAGGGCATCAGATGCCCTGGAACTGGAATTACAGATGATTGTGAGCCCCATATGGAGACTTGAACTTATGTCCTCTGGAAGAAAAACCAGTGTTCTTAGCGACTGAGTCATCTCTCCAGCTCCCAAATTATTCATGATTAATCCTGTAGATTTGTTTTTTAATAACTTACGGTTAAAAATACAGGTAGGCAGTAAGGAGTAGCTAAATACTTCTTGGTACTAAATTGAAAATGAATGCCCATGGGCTTTCAGCAACTAGCAATGATGTGTTTAAAGTATAATATTGCTTCAAGCGATGACAGTTCCTTTACTTTCTGTATGAACCCACCCTAACTCTCCGTCCTTTGTCATTTGAAATTAGAGAGTATGAGTAATCACTGAAGCAGGCTGGAAACATCCAAGAACTCTGCTAATAAATTGGACAGCTGATGCATAAAGAAAGACTTGCAAAAACAGTGTAACTTCAACAGGTTCTTTAAAAAAGCCTGAGATGTTCTGGCAGCCTAGGGAGAGGTCAGAAGGAATTGTGAGAACAAGGAAGCTTAGAAGAGTTTGGTAAATGGGGATGGAGGACACCAGGTAAACAAGGCCCTCTGAATCAACTGCGCAAGGCCCCTGTCAGCCCACAGAGACTGAAGTAGCAAGCATAGGGCTTGCAGGGGTCTTCACCAGGTCTTCTGTGTATATATTATATTAGCGGTTCTCAGCCTGTGGGGTCGAGACCACTTTGGGAGGTTGCATGACCCTTTCACAGGGGCCACATAAGAGCAACAGAAAACAGATATTTACGTTATGATTTATAGCAGTAGCAAAATTACAGTTAGGTAGGAATGACAAGAAATAAAGGAGGTAGAGTATCAGGCCTAGCCATTTGGGTAGTAAATGAATATATGTTTTTTCTCATTTTGATTCATTTTTAAATGTCAAAACAAAAGCACACACTATCATTGTATTTTAAAACGAATTCTCTGTGATCAATGTAAGCGATACAGCTGGTGACGATGTCGCTGTGCAGAATGTGATATCATCAATTGGGAGAAGCTACTCACTAGGTAGAACTGTGAATATTAATGCAAGCAGCACAAATCTAACTAAGGTCAGTGTCCCAACCTGAGCACATCTCAGAAGAGCTGGCCTTAAGCGTGCCTAAGGCTGATTTTGGTAGTAATTAAAATGTGTTAAATTACTGTGTGCATCACCACTCTGCACACTAAAATCGCATTTGAATTTCCATGTAGAATGAGAAACCAAGCCCCTTAACATGCATCCACGACATCTAGAGAATGAATAAAGAAGATAAAAGCATTGAGGACGTAAATTCAGCTCTGATACAAAGAGTGAGGAACAGCCAGAGTTACTGAAAGACTGGAAATGGAGATACGAGTGAACAGACAATGGCACCAGATACTATGGAGAAATGACTCTAGCACTTGTTTCTTACCAGTAACCTTATCTAACGTCGTTTCCATGAAGTGATAAAGGGAAATGCTAGGTTATGGAAACAGGAGACTACAGTGGGAGGCTAAGAAGGTAGAAACAATGATGGGAAGGTTGAAGCGCATGCTTCACAGAATGAGGGCAAGGACAAAGCCAGATCAAAGTGCAGATGATGGTTGAGTTGCTCTGCTCTGTCTGAGAGACTAATTTTGCTACCTTCTCCTCATTGGAAAACATCTAAATAGAGGAATGATTTATTTTGGTTTATGGGTTCAGAGTATCCCTTCTGTCTTGGCAGGAAAGGCATAACAGAGCAGTTTATTACGCCCAGAAAGAAAACATCAACAACAGAGGAGAGGACCAGGACTGAAAGACATGCCTCCCATCCCCTAGTTGTATTCTTTAAGAAGCCCCATCGTCTCTTTTCACAAGTGTCTAGTAATGGCATCCTATAAATCCACAAAAGAATTAATTCATGCATAAGGTCAGAACTCTGAGGATCTCCGTTCCTGCAGAAAAGCCCCCAGAGGCATATCCAGAAGTGTGCTTCATAATGCCTTGCTCCTTAATCCAGTCAGATTGACAGTAATAATTAACCATCATAGATAGATATGCAAGAACCTGAGCTTGCATAATGAATTCCTGGGCGAACTAGGGCAGCAGTTCACAACCTATGGGTTTCGGCCCCTTTGGTATCCTGCCTATCAGAGGTAATGTAAATTATGACTATAATGTAAATCATAATGTAAACACATTATGATTCATAACAGTAGCAAAATTACAGTTATGAAGTAGCAACATAATAATTTTATGGCTGTGGATCATTACAACAAGAGGAACTGTATTAAAGGGTCATAGCATTATAAGGCTGAGATCCACTGAACTAGATATCCAGAGAGCTAACTATCCCTTTCAATGTGAAGTTCTAAATAACTAACTAACCAAATAAATAAATAAATAAATAAATAAATAAATAAATAAATCTCTGTCTGTGACAAGAAGCAGGACCTCACCAGACACCATGTCTGCTGGCTCAAAGAGTTCTGGTTTTCCAGCTTCTCCAATTGAGAAACAAATTGATGCTGTTTCTAAGCCACTAAGTCTATGGTATTTTGTTGTAGAAGTCTGTACAGACAAGCAGGGTGTAGCTGCCTGTAACCTAGGTTAACCGTGGACTCCCTTAGCCTGTCTTTGAAAAAGAACTAACTCCCCCTCTGAAATACAAAAGGTGCTGTTAACATTAGTATACAAGGTTAGGGAAATACCTGGAATTTTTAATCCTGTCCCTCTGTAGAAACTCACCTGCTACTGAACTTGAGGTAAGAGTACTGAGAAATCAGTTGGAATTTATAATTATGGCTGAACATTAATGGAAATATGAAAGATAAAAACCTTTCTAGAGAGATATTGAAAGCTTAGTTAAAATGATATCAGCTTCATTGAGATCAAAGTTATGTAACAAAAATTACCCAATTTCAATGTACACTTTAACAACTTCTAGTAAATACACACAAACACTGCCCATAGCCTATTAGAGAACATTCCCTTACCTCAGAAAGGTCCCTAATGTCCATTGCCAATCTCTACTCAGATACTCAATCATAGTCAACTATACTTGTGCCTTCGTCTACAGAATTGCCTTTCCTGTATACTTTACATGAATGGATTCCTACAGGCAATAATCTTCTGCCTGTTGTTTCTTTCACTACGTATGCTACTTAGTATGAGGCTCAGGCATATAGTAGATCTCTCTAGTTTATTCTTTATTGCCGAGTGATATACCATGAAATGAATATTGATGGTGTAGTGTGTTATTCATTCACCAGTTGGTGGACAATTTAATTATTCCCATACTCCAAGTATTTAGAATAATGCTGCAATAAACATTCATGGGTAAATCTGGGTTGGGGTATGTGTTTTACTTCTCCCTGAACGATACCTAGATATTTAGTGTCTAGGTCTCATGATAAATTTGCTTAACTTTCTAAATAATTTCCTGTCTTCCAAATTGCCGCACAGTGTAGATGTAACCAACCGTCTTATAAATAAGAAACACAGAACCAATGCAAAGAAGAAAGCCAAGAGGTCAGAGCTAAGAGCTAAAACCTTACCCTTCCTCCTGCAGTGGTTCTACCTCTCCGAAAGAGCCGCTACTTCTTGTGTTAGTCTTTATATAGTCTCTGTTCTGCCTTCTCATTGGTTGTAAACCCAACCACAGGACTGCCTCATCACGGCCTGTTTGTATAGACCTCCAGGTGTTCTATGGTTGGTATTGAGATTAAAGGCATGTGTATCCAATGCTGGCTGTATCCCTGAACACACAGAGACTTACCTAGCTCTGTCTACCAAGTGCTGTGATCACAAGCGTACACCACCACTGCCCTGCTTTCCTATGGCTTGATAATAGCTCTGACCCCCAGGCAACTTTATTTTTTAACATACAATTAACATTTTGGTACAGAAGAAAAATATCACCATAGCACAGTGCCATTCCTGTCAGTAATGTTTGATAATTCCATGTTTCTCTTACAAGTATTTTTAATAGATACATGGCTTCTTTGTTGAAATGTTTATTTCAATCTTTTGGGCATTAGACTTGAGATATCCTCTACTTAGTGAATTTTAAAACTTTTTTAATGTACATTTTATATGCAATTCCTTTACAAGGGCAACAATATGATCTAATAACTTTTCTATACCTTGCTTTAAGGATATAAAGCATAAAATCTTAAATATGGATGTTTGCACTTTATTCTTTTTTGTACTAAGAATTCTTTACATAACTTAAAGGTTAGGCAGTTAACACTTGAAACAATTAGTTTATAGTAAATTCAAGAGTGGACATGTGTTCTGATGCCTGACTCAGTGGCTTGTGTAGAAGAGTAGAAAAAGTACATTTTCCCAGAACTGACAACTTGCTGATTGAATCTAAAAAGATATGCTCTTGTTTTGTTTGTGTAGTTGGTTGGTTGGCTTTTGAGATAGGGTCTTAGAATATAGTCTAACTTTGGACTCCCTTAGCCTTTCTCGGCCAATCTGAGTTATTGAGATTACAGGCATATGCCACCACTTATGAATATATATATGTGTGTGTGTATATATATATATATATATATATTATGTGTTAAGTGATGAAGATTAGGTATAAGCTGAATTGAGATTGAGGTAAAGTACAAAATGCTGATAAATCATGAGACAAATGATTCTAAAATACAGTAGGAGTTTAGAAGTCCATGGGTGTGTCTAAAGGATGGAAATGAGATAGCTGCTCTTCATACAGTGAAGAAAGAAGTGTCTAGTCACACTGAGTGTCTAAATCTACCATTGATAGTAATGTGCACAGCATTGCCATTACAAAGAGAAGTCCAGAACATTGTAATGAATTGTGTGAGAAAACATGCATGTGAGTGGGAAGCCTTGGCTTTTCCTATATCTACTCTGTACAGGAAAAAAAAAAAGTCGCACCTTTCTCCTAAGATGGCAAGCAAATATTTTATGGGTCAGGTTGATTATGTTTGCCTTCAGTCTGTGTACACTATAATGACTCATTCTATTCCATGTTGGTTTGCTCTAGCTTAATCACAAAATCAGTATAGAGAGTCCCGTACCTTAAGTATTTCCTTCATTAGGTTGTTAGCTTTCATGGAAAGCAAATAAAAAAGTACTAGGCTGAGGTCAAAATAAAGTAAATGTCATTACTTCATTTTATAATCTAATGGCCTGTCTTTTTGCTCATAGATCTTAGCTCTAAATAAAGAGAGTTAAATGAAAAATACTAAGGACATATAAAAACTACCTTTGATATCATTTTATCCACCCTTTGGTACTCTGCTCACATCTCAGGTTTATGTGCTGATGCTGAACTTCCCCTCACCTAATTACCAAAGCTGGCTGGTCCCATGGTGAATACATATATAAACGTCATGTGAGGCATAACTCTTTCTAGAGTTGCATCATACCACACATGGACTGAGAGACTGTGCTTGAAAGTCTTGACTCTAGAAGGGCACTGGAATGAGAATTCTGAAAATCTTAAATACTATTGATGCAAAGCATTCTCTGAGAGTACAGCTATCTCAGGTCATAGACATGCTTTAATTGGAATTTCCTTCAGTATTCTTCAGAATAAAAGAACAAACACTACAGGTGTTACAAATGCTACGTGACCTCTTTGAAGGACCTGTTTGACAGGCAAAATACATATAGGAAATCAATAAAATCTTAAAAGATCAGTTTGAGCCAGGGTTGTACTGCATGTGTGATTATAATTCTGGCATTATGGAATTTTGAAGGGTGAGGGAGGGAGGTTATGAATTAGAGACCAGACTCTGTTCTAGGCCCATTTTAAAGTCTCCTGTACTAAATAGTGAAATCTGTCTCAGAATTGTCTTGCTATTAAGATTAGGCAAAACATAACTTTGTATTTTTATAATTGTTTTCCCAATAAAAGTCACAGTCTTAGTACTCTTGTTTATATAGGATTCTCCACCGTGTGTTTATAATGTGATTTATTGTTGAACCTTTAGAAAATGGTAATGATGAGACTAGAGGAAATATGGGAGTCAAGGTTGTTATAATAAAAATAGCACCGAAGACCCGGTTTGTACTGCAAATGTGTTAAAATGTTTAAATACATTATTTTATCTTGCAACAGCCCCATGATGGCTTTTATTAATACCTTTTAGTAACACTAAATATTAATTATAGTAAGAGTTACTATTACTACAGAAGAGTTCCTAGGTCAAGTAATTTGTCTGTGATTTGTTAATAAACCATGAAGACTTATTTTGAACCCAGTTCCTGTGTTTTTACTTTTATTTAAAATAATAAATTAGATCAAGACTTTCATAAATGTCTTAATGACAACTTCTGATTTTCATGAAGACTTTCCCTGATATTCTAAATATATCTACTTAGAATTTAAGCAGACTTTTCAGTTCAGCTCCAAAAGAGAAAAAAGAATTGCGAGTTAACTCAGTATGTGAATATATTCTACATCCACTGCAAACTGTCAATAAATGTAAAAACACAGGAGCATTTTTGCTTGTTCTGGAGTGTGCAAGGCAGTGGTCTAACCTGTGGGTCATGACCCCTTTGAGATTGAATGACCCTTTTCAAAGGGGTCACCTGAGATCAATAGAAAACTCAGATATTTATATTGTGATTCATAACAGTAGAAAATTGCAGTTATGAAGTAGCAATGAAAATAATTTTATAGTTGAGGGTCACCACAACATGAGGAACTATAATTATTAAAGGGTCACAGAACTAGGAAGGTTGAGAGCCATTGGTCTAAGAGATAGCTACCCTATTGATGCCAGTAAAACAAGTTACAGGTTTTTGTTCTTTGTCATAATATTGGTGATTTGTTTTGAGATAAGTTTTGCCTAGAAAGCCTGAGCTAGCCTCAACCTTCCAGTCTTCCTGGTTTTGATGCCATAGCGCTGAGATTGCAGGTTTATGCTGCTGTGCCTATGCATTTAGAACTGTTATGACCTTGACATTGAGTACTTGTGGAAATATCTCTAAAGGGTTCAAAGAAGAAGCATAAAAGTGAGGAGGGGAAGTGTGTTTCTTGCATATAAAGAAAAATAGTTACAGAGAGCTTACAAGACTGGAAATCAACTTGGACCTTTAATACCACAGGAATTTTTTAAATGAAAAGCAATAAAACCAGAGAGATTGTGTTGGGTAATTTAATTGTATATTTTTATTTAATAAGTTCCATGAATTCATGAAACTTTTTTCTTTTAAGAACTGAGGAGGAGGTGAATTCCTTTTTTTAGTGGGCTAACTAATGGGGTGAGACACCAACCTGGGGTCATTAAACTGAGGGCTTCTGGCTAGTACCTGATAAAGCCTGTGGTGTCTTCACTGTGGCTGCACAGAGCGGGTGGCCACGATTTATTTATTGGTGTCTTATGTCCTCCATTTGTATCATTGCTTGACTTAATTTGTGTTTGAAACGGTTGAAGTTATTTGCAATAAGCTGCTGTTTTTATTGTCAGCATTCACAGAACTCCCATATGGTTTTCCAGATAAATTGTAAATGAAAGCGTTCTCATTAAAGATGAGGGCTTATTTTTCTGAGGGAAGTTGGTGGGTTTGTTCTTATAAAATTTCCATGTGAGTATGGAAGAAAATTAGCATTTATAAAAGTTCAAAAGGAAGTATAAAAATAACCCATATTCTTCCCCATCCTAAGGTCAACCAAGGTTGTTACTTTAACATACATCTCTTGGGCTTGTCCACTGTCCCTAGCTACATAGTTTAGATATACATACATACATACATACATACATACATACATACATACACACACACAGACACACAGACAGACAGACAGACAGACAGACAGACAGACAATATATGGGTTGATTGTCCTTTTTTATAGGAATAAAATGCCTATGTAACTTATTTTTTCAAGAATAAGGAAATTAAGTTACCTCACAGTTTTGGTGGCTCTAGGTCATCATGCTTCCATGGTTTTAGTTCTGCTGAGCATGGCCTTGACTGTGGAACATCAGACAGTTGGCAGAAGTGGAGACATTTTCTTACCGGCAATTACACCTTCACCAAGGATCCAGAGATGGTGGTTAGGCTCTGCTGGGGACTTTTATAACAACCTCTGAGAATCCTACAAAGAGAAACACAAAAATACCTTTAATGTCTCTCATGGGCAGCATGGTTGAGAGTTGACCACTGTATACTTAAAATTTATATAAACAGTAAGAATCTCTGCTATTTGGAACCTACAATCCAGGCAACACAACAGGTTGTGTGTGTGTGTGTGTGTGTGTGTGTGTGTGTGTATGTATATGCATGCATGTGTGTCTATAGTCAAGACTTCATTTAACCTATATGCACCCTCAACTAAATGGTTAAGCATAAGGACACTTTAATTTGTGTTTAGTTTTTGGTTTGTTTTGGTTTGGTTTGATTTTGGAAAGAGGGTCTTGATATACACTCAAGTATACCCTCAAGCTTTATATATATTTATTATATATCTGGCTAGCTTTAAACATATATAGCCACCTTCCTGCCCTAGTTTCCTGAGTCCTGGTATTATAGACTGTGCCTCCAAGCCTAGCTTCAAGCTCTTAAATGTCTATCATTGGTACATATTTAAGGAATGTACAGCTTTTGGAGGTAGGATTTGTCATAGATTAATTTATTAAAGGGAGGTTTAGAGGAGAGATGCCTGGATTCTTGTTATATCTAGGATACTTGCTGTTTATAAGTTATTTGCCTCTTTTAACCTGATATTTATGGCCAAGTGAATGAACTATTATTGACTAGAAATAGTTATAGGCTTCTTCAGATAGAGACCTAAAATCATATTTTTCTTAAGACAAAATCACATGAATGACTTGCAAACTGGCAATCCCATAATTAACTTTGAATTTAGGTATGGTGCACTTATCAGCACCCTACCTCTCTGTCCCTCTTAGCTTGGCTGTAGTATGTACAGAGAGTAGGCTTAATGTTCCTTAATTACCACAATATACTCTCAGTCCTCCATGATTCAAGGCTTAAATCCATTGAGTCGGGAGCACACTTCTTCAAGGTCCTTAATGGAAACCTGGATTGAGAAGGCCAGACCTTGTGCATATCCTGTGCCCATCACCAGGTCCAAATGAGCATCTTAACTGTGAGTCCTTCTTTACATGTTAACATGCTTAGACTTCAGAATTACCAACACTTCTCTACTCAACGTTCCCTTCCCCCCAATCTGGCTTTAAGTCCATGGATTTTCCTTATCTCTTGTCTTGTCTGGCCTCAGTTTACTTTTTTCAAATACCAGATATATGTTGCAGTCCCTCACCACATCAGAACACATTCCTTGTTAGTCCGAGTCTTTGCTTATGTCTGGAATCTCATAGTCAACCTTGGATGTCATCTTTCACAATTTTTTATTCTTCTTCAAAGACTCACCATGGATGTTGTCTCTTCTGTGAACTGGCAGTGTCTCTTTTCTGTGCTGTATCAGTTACATGATTTACTATGTTATTCGAGAATCTGTACACAACTGTCTCTTCCAGAACTCTGTGACTTCCCGAGAATAAGAACTATCTCCAGTTCTTCTTTGACCCCCCCACCCCCGAATCAGATACAGTTCCTGTCACAAAGCATGCATTTCTTTTTCTGTAATCCCATTCAACTGTGTGCAGCCTTCATAGTAACTAATACTTACAGTACCTAATGTTCTACCTTATACTGAAAGTATTCCGTATTCTGTGACTTTAGATTCTTAGCCCATACCACAGGGTTTCTGATACATTGTTAGCCTCCAATAAGAGATAATTGAAGGAAGAAAGAGAGGAAAGAAAGAAAGATGTTTAGCCCAGGCTGGCTTCAAACTCATCATGTTCTTGTCTGAGCCTCCCAAGTATAGAGATAATAGGCTTGAGCTATATGAGTAGTAAACCAGGTATGAGCAGTATTCCTTTTCCCTAGAGAGGAAGGATCTATCTGTTTCAGACTTTTAGCTTCCTCTTCAGATTGTCTTCCTCTGTATATCCATATCCAAGTCTTATATAGACACCTATCCTATTGGATTAAGCCATGTGCTCACTTTAGTTTGAGTATGTCTATAAAGAGGTTACATTCTGAGGGACTAGTTGTAAGGACTTCAGTATATGTGTTCTAGACGCTGATAATGTGCTATGGCATTCTTGCTTATAGAGCCCAGTATCAGGCTTGACTTTTGTTAGAAGATCAAGTTAAAAGTGTGAGAGTTATATCTTATTCTTTCCTTTCATATATTGCAAAGCCAGATCTTGTCTCACACATAAGAACAGATAAACAGAGCTACACTAAGGCAGCACAAAGAAATCTTTGAAACCCACTGCTCACAGATTTCCAATAACCCAGAAAATATCTATAGTAGTGGCTATCTTATGACTGCTCAGCTATTCTAGCAGCAGAGAAGTAGTATTTAGAAAAGTTAAATTTAAACATTTTTGATCCTATGCCTAACCAGTATTTTTTTGCCAGCCTTTGTCCATCGTAATGCTGGTTCTGTAAACAGATCAAGAAATTACCCTTCCAACGATAACATACTCCTGTGTTCATGCAGCATTCAGGAATTACTGTAGAATGAAACTCTCTCTCACAATCCCCAGCTGTGAATATGATTTGCTGTTGGAAATGTCCTTCTGCACCTAGTTCTGACTCAGCATGCAAGGCTGATTCAATCATCCAGTCTTATATTCAACACAAGGGTGGGCTAGCACAAGATCCCCACATGTCTATTTTTTTAAATTAAAATGCAGTGTCGCATTCTTAGATGCAAGGAGTTAGAGTTATGCTTTAGTTGCTTAGAACTGCCCTTGTTCTCAATGGCCATATCAATGTGTTTTCAAACAAAGCCTGATATAGCTATTCTCTATAGGGTTTTTTCTTATTTTTTTAAATTAATTAAATTATAATTACATCACTCTCCCCTTCTCTTTCCTTCCTCCAACCTCTCCCATGCCCAACTCTCTCTAAAACTGATGGTGTGTGTGTGTGTGTGTGTGTGTGTGTGTGTGTGTGTGTGTGTGTAATTCTGGGTCCATTTAGTGTTGCCTATGTGAATATGATGTCAGGGCTAACCACTTTGTATTGGCTACCCAAATAGGGTGCCCATCCCAGGGAGAGAATAATTCTCTGTCTCTTGGCAGACATTAGTTGCTTGTAGTTCTTTGTCTGGGATGGGAGCTGTGAGATTCCCCCCCCCCACCTCCTTAGTAGCATGTCTATCGATGTTGTCATTGTTGAGGTCTTGTTGATGCAAGGCAGTCTCTGAACTTTTATTAATCTACCATTGATCTGTCTGTTGTAGCTGAAAATGTTTCATCAGAAAAACTAGGCAGTACATTTTGTTATTTGATATTGATGGTGTCTTCGTGAATGATCTCAAATCTAGTTTCATAGGAGTTTACAATGAATATTTATGTTTGGATCTGGGAATGTAAATCAGCAATAAATCTTTTGCTTAGCATGCTCAGGAGCCTGGGATCAATCATCGATGCATTAAAAAATAAGCACAAATATACAAGATAGTACACTGAATGTGTATTACAAAAAGGCATAGTTCTGTCTTTCTGCCTAGAAGAAAATATTATCCAGAATTAATATATTTAAAACTCCTTATGAATAAGAATGAAAATAAGAACTTGAGGTTCCTTTATGTGGGGAATGAGTAGGAATACCAAGAGTGCTGATCCTACCATGTGGAAGAGAATGAGCCACAGTAAGAACACTGGAGGAGAGATCAGGTCATCCTGGGTACCAAATGGAGGGTCCATCGGCCCCATGCCTGTGGGATGGCTACTCTCTTCTCTACATAGTACAGCAAAGGAAAAGGATGTTGACTTTTGTTTAACTGTATGACAGATACTGTGCCAAGTGCTTTTTGATCGTAATACAAGGTACTTTATTCTGGAGTTTTCAATGAGGCAACTAAAACACAGAGGGCAAAAGCATTTAGCATAATACTTCAGTGCCTCATGAGCCTGCCCCTTCTCCCCACCCATTCTTATGGCAATAGAATCTCATATCATATCCACAGGGACAAATACCTTTCCTCGTAGGTATTTGCATAATGTGAGTCGAGCTATAAAATAGAAAGGCATACACAGGCCAGCCAGTAGAAACTCAAAAACTGGAGTGTAATGTCTCCTTAGAAGCTGCAGGAGCAGCAGGCATCCTTGGTTTCTGAGGATCAATAGAACCCTTTTGTAAGATTAAGTTGTCTGTGTGATACGGAGAGTGAATCTTAAATTAACTTTTCAGTGTTTTCTATTTTGAGGCATGCTTTTAAAATAAATTTCACCTGCATAAATGTTCTCGAGATTAAAAGCTTAATCACCACAGCCTGGAAAGTTTCTTTCCTGCACGTTTTTCTTCCATTGTTATTGTAATGACAGCAACTAACTCATTAACTCAGTGGGTGTCAGTATTGATTATGATGTTCACATCTTACTCTTTCTCTTGATAGTTTAGTGTCTTTCTAAAATAGATCATACTTCTTGATTGGTTGCTGCTTTGGAGTTTTGCCAAGATATCAGACCAATTATTCATGGTAAGATAGTAGTGTTCAGATATTCTACTGGTCATAGGGGACCCTGGACTCCTCTTCCACTATGATGCTATGTTTCATAGAACCCAGTGATGAATGCAGCTTCCTGAGTGGGATTAATCAGGAAGGTATTTACCCCAGGTATTGTCAGCCTCATCTAAATATCTCAAACTTGTTTGTTTGATGTCTTCATTTAGTTTGGCACGTGTGCATGGTAAGATCAGATAGACTAATTCAAACTCCCATCAACAGGCTGTAGGAATCACAAACTGGCATATGGTGGCTTTTAGAGATTGTATTCACATGGCAAGCTAACAGATATGAGAAGCAATGCTAAAATGACAGTAAGTAGAGAGTTGGAATTTTACGTTTTAAGAGATAAACATATTAGGCTATATGAGTCTTTCCTGTTTTATGTGAAATATTTAATTACCTTGCAGTAATGTCTCTGAGATTTCATGAACTATTGCACCATTATAATAGGAAAAAGCAACATTGATTTCTTTTTCAGACTCATGGGATATTCTTTACTAAGGAGAAGACTCTCAAGCCTTTTTATTTTTATTCTTGCACAGGCACAGATAGTAAGCATGACAGTTCAGTATCTCAGGACTCATGGCCTACCTAGTGCAGGTGCAGAACTCTGTGCTCAGCATAGATTGAGAATGCCAAGGTGGTGACTGCCTCACTGTGAACGTGGGGGGAGACAGAGACATGCTCTTTGCTATTGATGCTCCTCTCAGCCGAGTCAGCTGTCCATCCTGTTATTCTCTTGAACGGCAGGCATCATTATTTGCCTTTGTATCTTTCATACTTCTCTTTTAAAACCTCAAAGTAAGCCTGTTTACCTCATTGGAAACCTCACTGAACACATAGATTAGAAGTAGGAGAAATACTTGTGAAAAGTGCTTTTTATGTTATTGCTTCTGTGTGCAAATGAAATCGTGTTTCTCCTCCTGAGAGAGGGACCTAGTGCCCCTAATGAGCCTCCATGACATCAGAAGGCCTCCATTCTGAGTCTTCCACCATCGCCTTTCTTTTTCTTTATAATCAACACATATACTTCTACCTTTGCCCACACCACAAAGATAATCTCCCATCAATTGTCCCATGTCAATTACTTAGTGTAATTATGACCTCTTTTACAAATACCTATACGCATCTGTTCAAAGGAACTTGCCCTTCTGGTAAATTCTAACCTTAGGGTAGTGACTTGATCTTTGGGTGTTCTGATTCTATGCTAGACACACGTGTGATTTCTGTTACATGATATATGACCTATGTATATATTTCTGTTATATATTCTTTTGTGGAACAAAAGAAGTATGTGATATATTTCTACACTAAAGTTTTATTGAAGGATATTTTCAAATATATAGATACATATATATTCTATATGTTTATAGTTATATAAATTCCTCCTTTTAATTTCATTTTGGGGCTGAAAATATGGCTCAGTGGGCAAAGCAGTTACCATGCAATGATAAACAGGAGACTTTAGATCCCAAGAACTTATATAAATGCCAGTGAGTGTGCTGCACCTATGGTCATCCCAGAACTCTGGACACAGAGACAGGTGATCCCCTGAGCAAGCTGGCTAGCTAGACTATCATTTGAATCAGAGATCTCTAGTGAGAGAACCTGTGTCTATATAGACAGAGTGATGGAAGAAGATACCTGAGGTCAACCCTTCTCTCCACATTCATGAGCACACAGGTGCACATGCACTCACCCCCATGTGTACTGCCATTGATGTGTGTGTATGTACACACACACACACACACAAATATATACACACATACATATATATACAACATACATATATGTACATATATATATGTGCAAGACACATAAAATAAACTCCATTTTCCATATCTTCCTATTACCAAAAACCCTTCTTTTATGCATCCTAGAGTTCAATACCCACAGTTCCTTACACTTAATGTGGTCCTTCCAAGAACCTTAAGTCCTGCTTTCTGTATTTTCCAAACATTGAACTCCCAATCATTGCTAAACTTCTAGGTCTACTTAGTCATCATTTGTTAGATGTTGGTCTTCACACAGCAAGCCTAGCTGCAGAGGGTCATGACACCTTATCATAGTCACACCCTATAATTTGTCATTAATACTAACTTGACTCTCTTTATTTAAAAGTGTTTGACTTCCACACTCTCTAATAACTATTACTCCTCTTCCAAGTTAATGTCTGTATCATCCCAAAATTATAACATTTTAAAACAACAGGTGCAAACCATTCGTGGTTAACTTGCCACAAATTGACACCCTTGCTGTTTGTCCATTTCTTTCTTTGTGAAGGTCAGAGTCCATAATTCATCAAAAGAAATCATTTTAACTCCTTTTTGTGTAGTCCTTCTTTTCAACCAAACTTATCTTTTTATTTGTTTGTCTAGCAAAACTGATACTCCAAGTAAATTTAATGTTTCATTAACTCTGCTTCTTCATGCTTGAAAGTGACTAGAGAAAACATTTTAAAAAAAACATTCAAATGGAAAGGGTGTGGCTATAGCTCAGTCATACAGTGGTAGTCTGATGTGACAGCTACTTTTGACTGTCAACTTGGCACAGTCTGAAGTCACCTGGGAGGGGGTCTTAATGAGGGATTGCCTAGATTAAGTTTGCCTGTGTTCGTGCCTGTTGGAGATTGTCTCAATTGTGTTAATTGATGCAGAAGGACTCAGCTCAGAAGTGGGCAACTCCAGCTGATGACTATTTTTCTGAGAGCATTTTAGAAATTTAGTAGTTTTTATTCCATTATTTGATCACTTGAGAAATCATATATGTTGTCTGAATAGGAGAAGATAACCCAGTGTGTCTTCAGAAAGAATCACCTTGATCAGCAAGAAACTAGAGAAAAGAAAAGCATTATAAATGTGTTTGGCTTGACTTGGTGGTAAGAGCCCATAATCTATTATAAACTACTTTGGAATCTGACAAAGGATAATGGCAAGTTCTGGGCCTGCCCGGTCTACAAGGAAAACTTAAGCCACTTCATAAGAACATTATGAGACTATGTCTCAAAATAAAAAGTAAAAAGAGGGATAGGAATATAGTTCAGTAGTGGAATACTTGCCTGTCATTTACATGGTCCTAGATTTGAACCCCAATATTGTGTGTAAAGAAATATTTGTATAACAACCAAAATCATAAAGATATACTCTAAGAATAATAATGGTACAGAGGATTCAAGTATAGAGGTCACTATAACAGATTTTATATTAAGGTGAGCATAAAAAAATATCTACACTTTCAACATGACAACTGGTTCTCTCCAAGTGCCAATGCCTTCCACTACCAAGCATCTGTGCTAGGTTTGTGATACATAGCACAGCTGTGAGTGAGCTCCTACAGTCTGACTTTACTTGTCCTGTCATTTTAAGACCCAGAGAGATGGAGCTCTTGGGCTATCTCTTCTTGAGACAGAGGATGAATAAAATATTGTACAGGAGCTTGCACTGATTCTAAAAAATTGTAGCAAGTGGCATTTCTGCTCCTATTGAATTGAGCAGACATTCAGGGACAGGGTCACAGTCAAAGGGATAGACAGGTACAGTCAATAAAAGAAAGGAAGATGAGTGCTATGTGAATAATGATGCAGTTCACTTTAATGATTTTTACTGGGTCTGCATTGCTGAAAGGACCGTGAAAGATGATGGACAGAAACAGAACATCTAGTCGAAGGGATGGGTTGTGAAGAGAAATGAAGTCAGTAAAAGGCATATTGTGTGTGGGCTGAACATCCAGGCAGAGTTGACAGGCGGGCAGTTTGAAACAGAAATTGGCACTTGGGGAAAAGGTCAGGGCTGAAGCATTTGAAGAGATCCAAGAACCAATTATTTAGAATTGCGTACATATCAGTGAAAGATGATAAAGCTGTGTAAGTACAGAAAATAGAGTAGCCAGTTAAGATAAGAGATTGGGTAAAATACAACCCAATAGACATGTAGACTGCTGATCTGTTCTTAAATATTTCAGTCATTCAACAATGGGTTCCACATCTTGTGAATTCATTATATAGTTCAGATGGCATGGAAATTATAAATATAAGCTTAGGGAAAGGGTACAGGAGATCTGGCAATGAGAGGATCCAGATAAGATTCCTAGCTCCCACATGACAGGCTGCAACCATCTGGGACTCCAGTATCACTGTCTTCTAGCATCCATGATTACAAGTCATGCAAGTGATGCACACACATAAGTGCAAGAAAACCACGTCTACACATATTTTAGCTCTTAAAATGACAATAACAACAAAACCATAAATCTGAAAATCTGGTAATTGATTCTATCTTCTCGCTCACTCACTTTGTAAGTTTTTGGCAAGATCGGGCAGGTTACTTCACTTTTGGCTCTAGCCTTTTTCTTTCTTTGAAAAGTAATGTAATAGCATTTGCCCTTGCAGAACTGATGAAGGATTACAGGAGATGAGGCCTGGAAAATATTCAAATAGTCCTTGGCTCACTTTCAATACAACTTGTAAAAGAGTTTGCTAACAGAATTACCTCAAAACAAACATTCACTGTAGCTCCATTTACCTTTGCATTTACCATGGACTGTGATAAACCATGTGTTCTTAATTTACTAGTCCTTGACGTTCTGTTGACAGCGTAAGAAAGTCTGGGATTATTATCATTAACCAATATCATGCAAATGAAAATAAGATTAAATTTAATTATCAGATACATGCAACGCTTGGAGTGGCAACATATTCTTCCAAATGCTCAGTTCTGCATCATCGCAAGAATCTTGCGGGCAACACACAGCCTTCTTATCAATGACTTTCTTATCATAGTGACATTCGGAAAGGCTGTTAGGGGCATGTCGATGCTGCTTCCCTTCCTGTCACCCTTTTATGTTTTGTACCCAATGAGGTGTTAGAGGTTAACGAACAGAGTGGTTTGAAAAGATTACTCTCTGCTGAGGATCATCCACTTTGTCTGAAGTCATCACCGAGAGCAAACTGGAAGTTGGCTGTAATTTAAAATCTTGGAAGAAGTCACCTCTCCAGCAGCCTTTCCAGCTGACTTGTGGTCCCGTTCCACTTTGCATTTTGTCCTTTGCTACGTTTCCCTTTCATGACATTGGGTGTGTCGCCATTGGAGCCCCAAGAGTATCACTGACCATCATTCACAATACTAAAACAATTTTGTGAAGATTTTCTGTATGGTCCCACTGCTTTGGGGGTTTTTTTTTTTGATACTTGACAGTTTTTTTTTTTCCCGTGAAGTTAAAAAAAAAAAACTGTCAAGTATTCTAAAGCCTGGAGCCCATATTCTCTTTCATGCTATCGTGTGGTTTTCCTTTCAAATGGTGTTTGGTGTTTATTTTCCTTAAGCATCACCGTCCATTTGTTAGGCCTCGGGGCTTATTCAAACCCAGATTTCTATAGGAGGCTTACAGATGTTGTAGAATTAGGCGGAAATTAGCTTCAGGTCTGGCAGTGATTTTCTAAAAATGGTTCTGTTGATCTCACTGAAATCGAGGATTTCTTTGTTAAGCTGCCAAGATACATAAATTTCCTAGGAGAGCTGATTTTGTAACAGACTTTGACATGTATGAGCTAATTCTAGAAATCAGAGTTCTTGCTGAAAACTGACAGCCTCAGGGAGCATTGAAGATGATTTTGGTGTCCATATGTGTCTTCTGCTGGGTGCTGTACAGACGAGGTTGTGTGGCAAACCCCAGAGAGTCTGTGTGACAGAAGGGTGCTTCCTGGAGACGATAATGCGGGGAAAAAAAAGTGGCTGTTGGGGTGGGGTGATTTACTGAGTGAGATGAAGCATTCGCTTTTATAAAATATTTTACTTTTAAATATTTTGTGATAGTAGAGTCAGTATTTAGTGTGAAGTAATACCTTACTATAAAGCATTAGGGCTCACCTTTCTCTTTTCCCCCAAAGGATAATATAGAACATTTATAAAATTATTGTCAAGTTTTGGAATTTTTTTTTTGTGTGTGTGTGTGTAATGGATGTTTACATGAATGCACCCTGGACAAGTGAAATTATACTTGGTAAGTTGTTGGTCATACAAGCATGAGAATTTGGGTTCAGATCCCTGGCACCCAAGTAAAAGCCCCTGGTGAGACTGGACAGACCTACAATCCCACCACTGGGGAAGTGCATAGAAGTCAATTCTGGGGTTTGCTTGCTAGCCAGCCTAGCCAGGTTATTGAGTTCCAAGTTCAAGGAAAAGCCCCTGTCTCTAAAAATATGGAGAGCAGTTGAAGAAGACATAATGTTTACCTCTAGCCTTTACATGCACAAGTACAAGCACTCACATGTACCTGGACACAGACACATGCATTCACACACATACATACAGAAAATGTGTGTATGTATGTATGTATGTATATGTGAGTGTGTGCATCTGAAGCAAAAATTAAAATAAACATTGTTAGTGAATTATTTTTATTGCTTTGTGGATATTTTTTATTTAATTAAGGCTCTATTAATTTGTTTTCTTTAATGATAAAATCAGAACAACATATTAATTTATACATCAACAAAATTAATAAAAACTATTATTTTTATTGTCAAAGCAATAAAACATTGCAGAAGGCCTTTGCTAAATAAAAGAGTCCTTATGTGATTCCAAAAAAATAATTGATGCAACACGTTTCTTCTCTTTGCTAATCTTTTACCATACTTGTTGGTTTTACCCCTATGATACCACATAAATTCATCACATTTTCTTCACTCCTTATCACTACACATGAAAGAATTTTAGAGATTTCAGTAAGTATTAATCTTACTGCTTTAACTATATAATTTACATTGGGTATAAATTATACATCATGAGTTGATTCTGAAATTATGTGTAAAATAGTCCATAATGGGCATATAAAATGCAAAAGGTTGAAGAATAAGGTTTATTCCATCGTTGTCTCTCCTTTCCACATGTCTTTCTACAAAGGAAAGAAACACTGTTATTAGAGAATATGACACAGAGTTATTACTATAAACATTTCAGCTGTAGAGACCAAAGGGAAAAGTTCAACAATCACATTACTTTTACATATTGCCTATGACTTTCATCCTTTGGTGTGTGAGCCTTTGCTGAAGCATGAAATCATTCAAGCCCACAGGGAACTGTATCCTTGTTAGAAGGGAGAAGCGTAAGGCCCGTCATCCTGTAGTTTATGCACTGTATGTGTAATTAAATTCAAATTGAAAATATTCTTTAAAAGGTAATTCTTTGATGCTAGTCCTGCAAATTAACCTATAAGCTACAGTAGTATAGGCAATGTAAAATTCAGATGGCGTAAGAAATGCGTACTGTATCCTGGTTTATTTGAGGTAAGCCTGTGCTACTGACATTGACCACATTACTTGAAGATGCTTCTTAGAGTTTGCAATAGACCTTTTACTATAAATCATGCCATATTAACATAAAGCCTGATGAGTTTTGGGGAATATTTTCCCTTGTTCATGGTACCTGTTCTGGTTTGAGTATGAAATGTTTTAGAAGTGTGATTGTTGACTGGTATGTTTGGGGGAAGCCTATTGGTCTGTGTGAATCTGACCCAACCAATGCATTAACCTCCTGATGGATTCCTAACGTGACACATGAAATGAAGGAAAGTATGAAAGATGAATCCTCATGGAGGAAGTAGATACTCATTGGGGGCTTTGTCTTCTCATGTTCCTTCCTAAAAACCCCCTCTTCTGTTAGCTGGTCACCATATTGTGCACTCTCTGCTATGTCTCCCATGCCATTGGTGGTGGACAGATTACTTTTGAGGCCATGAGCCAAGCTAAATCCTTTCTCAAATTATTTATGTCACATATTTCTTCTTTGATGCAAATGTGTAATATAAAATAAAGTGAACTTTGTTAACATATTCTTAACTCTAACAGAATAACTTCTGGGCATTTTTATAGGTTATGCTTAAAATTGCCAGCACACATATTTCCAAAATTCTTTTACTATAAAAACGACTGTGCTGAAACATCATACAACTGTCCTTATGACCTCTTTTTAAAGTAATTTTTAAAGCCTACTATAATAGTTGCTTTCAGATTTCTAAAATTCACAGACAACTGAGATAAAAGTCAGAAAGATGTGAACATTCCCTAGCACTCTTTTCATGGGATCGATCCTTTCACTTCCAAACTCGAGAAATAAAGAAAAGACATGTGGTATTTTTTTCGTGTCAGATCTATTTTTATACCATGTGTGAATATGTCCAAACTGATACAAATGTTAGGGTTTTACTCATCAAATATATTAGAAAATTATTTCTTGGCAGTATGTGTAGTTTGTGTTTTAAAAACTCCTGTGTGAGATACCACTGTTTATGCAACCAACATCTAGAGTTTACTTAATATATGTGGTTGAGGTTTTGAAAATCATAAATGTGTTATCCCTTGACTTTGCTTATAAAGGTAAAAACTCAGTTAAATGTAACAATAATAGAACTTTGCTTCTGTGTTCTTATGCTTGGCTTCATAATAAAATCATAATAGATGCCTTGAAGAGGTATTATTGGCTCCTGCCATGCTAAAATATACAGTGATGATGAGTGTTGACAGTTTAATATTTTAAATAGTTCAAAGTTAGATTTCACTGATAAATTCATTCTATTGTAAACCAAAAATATGGCTTCATATGTTCTGTTGGCAACCTTCTCTCTCTCTGTCTCTCTCTCCTGTGTATATGTGAGTGTGTGTGTGTGTGTGTGTGTGTGTGTGTATGTGCCCACACATTTATATTACAAAGCTCATAATAAAGTATATTATTGGCTCATGAGTTATTACCTAGTTGGTTAGTTATATTCTCTGGGGAAACTTGTCAAACCATGTCTACTTTCTATGACAATTTTCATTAGTCAGATCCTGGATGAGGAGGACTCTGGTGGTGACTTTGTTAGAGGAAGTGTGTCACTGTGAGGGTGGGCTTTGAGGTCTCTTTTGCTCAAGCGTCCCTCAGGGTGACATTCAGTTGACTCCCTGGCACCTGTAAGATGCAGCACTCTCAGATCCAGCATTACGTCTCCCTGCACACCACCATGTTCCTTGCCATGATGATGGCGGACTGAACCTCTGAAATTGTAAGGGAACCGCCCCAGTTAAATGTTTTACTTTATATGAGCTGCTGTGGTCATAGTGTCTCTTCACAGCAATGAAAACCCTAACTAAAACAGGTTGGTACTAGGGACTGGAAGATTGTTGTGATAGGCCTGAGTATGTGTGTATTTGGAAGAGTTTGATCTTTGGTACTTTGGATAGGAAAGCAGTTGAATGCTTTAAGCACTGCTTGATGGGCCATACTTGTAGGAGCATGGACGACAGTGGTGCTAAGAGGTATTTGAACTACGGAGGGTTCATTCAAGAGGTTTCAGAGAAGATTTTAAAAAAAAAGAATTTTAGTATGTTGCCTAGAGATCATTCTTGTGATACTTTGGTAAAGAAAGTAGCTGCCTTTTTCCCTTGTCCAAAGAGTCTGCCTGAGGCGAAAGTGAAGAATTTTGGATCAATTCCATTGGCAGAAGAAATCTCGGAATAGCCTAGTATAGACTCTGTCATATGGATATTAGTGGTAACCCTAAAGAAGACTTGGAATGAAACAGAGCAAGCTGAGCAGGGTAAATTACAAAAAAGTAAATTTTGAGGAGAAAAAGAGCACCAGGAAGTGGTGTGGAGCTAAATCCTGTGTTCAAGGAGATAAACAGATAAAGGGAGTGTTGACCTCAGGGCAAGATCTCGCCCTCACTAAGTTTTCAACTTGTAAAAAGGAACTATAGGAGAGTTTACAGCTGGGTGTGGTGGGGCATACCTTTAATCCCATCACTGAGAACACAGAGAAACATCTCTGAGTTTGAGGCCAGCCTGGTCAACAAAGCAAGTTCAAGGACAGCCAAGCTTAGGCAGTGAAGAAAAATAGAAAGTTGTTCAAGATATAATTAAAGCAAGAGCCATTTTCCAGCCCCAGCAAGCAGCAGAACTTGGCAGCTTCAGCACATGGTTCTAGGTTTAGAGTTAAGGATAGAAGAAAGAAGTTATGGAATAAGGCCTCTGAAGCATTGCACATGTCAGGGGTGTCCTGAATGGAGGCCTAGTAGAGAGACCATTGCATGAAGCTGTGAAATTGAAGCCTGGATTGCCTTGTAGAACCCAAGATGTTAGAGATGCCAGAGTCATGGGATACCTACGGAGGAAAGCTGCTAACAGGGACTGAAACCAGCCCAAGAGAAAGAAGTGTATAGCACCTAACAAACTGAATGGAATTGAAGATGTGGAGAGAAATTAGAGATATGGAGAGCATTTTGACATCAGACATGGAGATGCAGAGTTTGGAGTTTGCCTAACTGGTTTTAGGTCTTGCTTTGGTTCAATATTTCCTCACTATGCTCCTTTCTCTGCATTTTGGAATGGTAATGTATACCCTGTGTCATTATATGTTGAAGTATATGATCTATTTTTTATTTTTATTTTGCACGGAATTGCAGTTAAGAGATTATAGGAGTCTCAGAAGGGACTTTGGACTTTGAAACAAGTTCGAGACTGTTATTGACTATAGGGACTTCTGAAGTTGGACTGAATGCATCTTTTTGCATTATGATATGGCTAACAAGCCTTTGAGGGACAGGGAGTGGAATGTGGTGGTTTGAAAGAAAATGGCCCCCAAAGGGAGTGGCACTATAAGGAGGTGTGACATTGTTGGAGGAAGTGGCTCAAGCTTCTCTCATTGTGACTGTCAGTGGACTTCCTGTTGCCTGCAAGATGTAGGGCTCTTAGCTATTTCTCTAGCACCAAGTCTGCCTGCATGCTACCATCTCCTTACCATGGTGACAATAGACTGACCCTCTAAAACTGTAAGCCACCCCAATTAAATGTTTTACTGTATAAGAGTTGCCATGGTCATGGTGTCTCTTCATAGCAATAAAAACTGTAACTAAGACACGGACAATTTTTTCCTTTAGTTGATCTTTGTATGCCCATTACAGACCTAGAAAAATCCCTGAAGTCTAAACGAATAAATGAAATAAGAATGATATAATGATAAACAATGATTGTGAATTGTTAAATAACATTTCTCATGCCTATGATGCCACTTATGACTGCTTGTTATGGGAACAAGTAACTTTGAATATAGCCTTTATATTATATATTTCTACTTTTCTATTATTTCGGTCTTAGTGGGCTAAAATAATGAGTTTCGGTTACAGGTATTTAACCATCTGTCATTTTATATGTTCTATATGCTTATTGAGGACAAAAGATAGCTTTTATCTACCCATTTGTAATCATGAACTAATAAAGGACCTTGGAAATAGAACAAATCTAACTAACCAATTATAGAGTAAAAGAATTGAAAGTGCCCTGGAATCTTACTTGATAGTATCTTATGATCAAAATTAGCCAGTGAATCTAAGGTTGAATCTTTTAGAAAAAAAACACATTGACGATGGTATAAGATTTGCTGGTGTGATGGAATAAAGGCAGGGATGACCCTGGCTACCAAAATAAAACAAAACCTAGCAAAGAATTAATCAGAAATCAAACCCTCAGAGAATATAATGAAACATGCAAACTTGTTTCTTCCTAATAAACATTTTGTTGATTGGTTGATTAATTGATATCTTGTGGTATAAGAAAATTGTATTGAGAGTCTCATACATAATAGTCAATGGTTCTACCACTGAGATATATTTTCAACTCTGTAAAAAGTCTTTTAACAGTTGTTTTATTGTTCTGTTTCTGTACTTTGGCTGCATGTATGTATCTGCATCATGTGAGTGCTTGGTACCTACTGAGTACAGAAGGCATCAGATCCCCTGGAAGAGGAGTAGCTGATGGCTACCAGAATCTTTTTAATGCTAAGCCCTCTATTCTTACATGCAAGAGATATTTTGAGTTAAGAGAACTGTTGTTTACAGAGACAAGTCAAAATATTGATTTTGTTTTTACCCTTGCTTTCTTTTAAAGGATAATTTCTAAAGTGTCATTTTGGAATATAATTGAGGATTAGACTCCAGTGCTGTTTCTTCATTTAGGACATCATATAAGATCACTGACGATAAAATAATTTGAAGAGTCTTTTTTTTTAATTGAAAAATAGATTCTTCTCCCATACAATACATCCTGATCACAGTTTCTCCTCCATCCACCCCACCTCCCCTTTCTTCAGATCTGAGGGATCAGTCTCTGTCCATATGATGTCACTAAAAGACGCAGAACGTGAGAAGTCCCAATACCTCCTGCAGCTCTTTGAGCAGACTTGAGTCTCCAGAATATTAGATGACTGATAATGGAGTCCCAGATAACTGGAGACCCTCTAATTTGGCGCCAAGGCCCGGGGCATTGCCTGCTTCCTGCCCTTTGTCTGCATACACACTGCCTGGACATACTACATCCCCCCCACCATACACACACACACACACACACACAAACACACATACACACTCACATAACGTGGATTGTGTGTCATTTGGACTCATTGGACAGTAACTTAATATGACCTTAGCTGATTGGGTAATGTATGCATGTATGCCAGTGAACATATATATTCAACCAAATCTGCACCTGGATGCTGGTCTCCAGAGTCTTGGAAACTCATCGTGACTCCTATCTCCCTCCCACTCCGCCACAGAACTCACTATGAGATGGAGAAAAACCCCACATAGATGCATTCCCTTTCATTTCCCTTCAGAAAAGAGCAGACCTCCAAGAGACGACAAACAACACAGCAAAACAAGATAAAATAAGACAAGGCAAAAGGCTTCATATTGAAGCTGGACAAGATAGGCAACCCAATAGGAGGGAAAGAGTCCCAAGAGCAGGCAGAAGAGTCAGAGACATACCCACTTCCACTGTTAGGAGTCTCACAAAATCACCAAGCAAATAGCCATAGCATATACACAGAGGACCTGGTAAAGACCCGTGCAGGCCTTGCCCTTGCTGAATCAATCTCTGTGAGCTCATATGAACACTGCCTAGGTGATTCGGTGGGCTATGTTTTCCTGGTGTCCTCCATCCCCTCTGACTCCTACAGTCTTTCCTCCTTGTAGTGATATGTTGTGTACCTTAAACAACTTGCCTTGAGGCTCAGAGAAGCAGAGCAAGCCACAGCCAACCTCACCTCGCCAACTCCACGAATCCTCTGACTGAAAGCCTCTGAGTCCTCACCCGAAAGGGTCTCAGCTGAACTGCTTTAGTTCCTGTTTCCTCACGCCTTATATACCTTTCTCTGCCCAGCCATCACTTCCTGGGATTAAAGGCTTGTGTGCTTCCCAGTACTGGGATTAAAGGTGTGTGCCACCACTGTCTGGCTTGTTTTCCAGTGTGACCTTGAACTCAGAGATCCAGACAGATCTCTGCCTCCCGAGTGATAGGATTAAGGGTATGTGACACCACTGTCTGGCCTCTGTGTCTAATCTAGTGACTGGCTCTGTCCTCTGATTCTCAGGCAAGTTTATTAGGGTATACATTTATCACTACACCTCCTCCTATTTCACCGGGCTCCCCAATCTCTGTGGGGACAGACCCAATGGACACCTCCAATTTAAACTCTCTGCGTAATGTCTAGCTGTGGGACTCTGGTTCTACTCCTATCTGCTGTCAGAGGAAGCCTCTCTGATGAATATTGGACAAGGCACAGATCTATGAGTATAGTGGAATATCATTAATAATCATTTCATAATTTTTTTTTTGCCAGTCATGTTTGGTACTCCCCTAGGTCTCTTGTCTATCCAGTCTCTATCTTGGTTATCCAGGCAGTGTAGGGCATGGTTTCCCTCTGTGGTGTGGGCCTTAAGTTAAACTAGACATTGGTTGGCCATTCCCACAAATTCTGCGCCGCCATTGCCGTAGCATATCATGCAGGTCATGACAGATGCTAGGTTGAAGTTTTTGTAGCTGAGTTGGTGTCCAGGTTTCTTTCAGTAGCCTGAAGAGTATTCTCTCACACCAAAGAGACTAGAAACTAGGGTGAAGGCTCCTTGCAGGCAACAGGCCAACCTCTCTACATTCAATGAGCTGTGTGAATGTTGTCTTTGGCAGTGGGGACCCTCCTGTCAGTTTATAGTTACTAAATCTGTATGTTCTTTACACCAAAAGCAATCTAGGAAACATGTATTTCAAATGCCTGAGGTACACCTTTATATCCAGGTTATAAAAAATGGGCTGTTGATTGATAAGTGAAATGATCCACTGGATATAATGATGAAATATGTTAATGATATGAAAATAATTCCCTAAACCAAAACTTACACATTGTGAATCACAATAATATTAGCAGCTATATTATTATGAACATTTTTGATTGTTTAAACTTTTTTTTTTTTTTTTTTTTTTTTTGCTTTTTTGAGACAGGGTTTCTCTATGTAGCTTTGCGCCTTTCCTGGAGCTCACTTGGTAGCCCAGGCTGGCCTCGAACTCACAGAGATCCGCCTGCCTCTGCCTCCCGAGTGTTGGGATTAAAGGCGTGCGCCACCAACGCCCGGCGATTGTTTAAACTTTTGATGTCATAATTATACTACTTTAAATATATGTAATTATAAATATTATTTAATTATTAAGATAGAAAATCTGAAGAATATGATAACATTGAAGAAAAGTAAAGGTAAATTTATTAGGTTATAAATCAGAAGCAAATGATGTCTAGCACAATTACTTACACATAAAACTATTAAAATATATATTACCTTGGCAACAGAGCTGATGTCTCATGCAATACATTTGCTCTGTCAATATACTACTATGACCCAATATATGAGATCTTGGTACAGAATGTATTAGGAATTATACAAACACCCTATGAAGATATTCTAATTAATGAAGGTGATTCTTTATACTTCCTTCAATTTCAAGCTCAACTATTTTTTTAAATGAAAGCAAGAGAGAGAAAAGGAACATGAGAAGGTCTGAATGAGTCTGAACAAAGCAGAGGCGAGCACATGCTGGCATTTCCTTCTGCCTTTGTCATTGAACATCTACACCCCTGTGTGTGTGCGTGTGCGTGTGCGTGTGCGTGTGCGTGTGCGTGTGCGTGTG
>CABHPH010136232.1:6085-41693 GCA_902168325.1 Peromyscus nudipes
GTAAGCAATATAAGTCTCTGTGTTTACTTGGTTGGGTCTGAGCGGCTGTGGGACTGGCGGGTGAGAGAGTTTGTCCTGACTGTGGGCCCAGCAGGAAAACTCTAGCTACAGTTCATTTTTAGCAAGAAAAAGATATTTAAGAAGTAAGACAGTGAAGCAGAGAGAAGAAAGACCATGCCAAGTGACAACAGCCTGTCCCATTTATTACCATGACAGAATCTCTTTGAGCCTCAATTTTCCCTTCGAAAGGATGGGGAGAAGAGTGCTTTCTCATAGGGCTGTGCTATTAGGTACTATATAGCTAATTCTTTCCTCTTCTGTGTCCCAGTCAATCACAGGCGGAGTCTCCTACCATCTTCTCCCTTTTACTCAGGACTGTCTGTGCCAACAGAGTACTTTGTTTAGACTTCTGCTGAAGCTTATTGGTCGGATTCTCTGCTCCCACTGTTTTCTTAACACTTTTGTGAATAGCTCCCCTTTCGATACCTTTGTTGATTCTCCACTGCATGCCCCAATTTAAACTTCCTCTCTGCAGCTGTAGCACACTCCCCTTTCTGATCTCATCTTCTGCTCCCTGCCTCTGCACATCCCCATGTCCAGTCTTCCTCAGCAACACCTTGGCTTACAAAGCCATGGTCAGAGAAAGAGTATTTCCCCTTGATGTTCAGCTGCTGTCCCCTGCAAGGATTCCCAGCTAAGGGAAAGAGCCAGCAGAATGCATTCAAGTGTGTCTCACCAGGGAGAAGCACCAGAAAAAAAGAGGGGGAAAAAAAAAAAAGGTTGTAGACTGCCTGGGACCAGCAAGAAGGATACTAGGTGGGTTTCTCTCTCAAAGCCAGGGAACTAGCCCTGGGGCTCTGAAGGCCCCATTTCTGAGCACAGCAGCCTCACCCTACCCAACACCTCATTGGTCACCAACAGTTCTATTTCACGGTCAATTGACCATAATTTCAATTATGTAGGAAGCTTTTATTTCACATGCAAATTCCAAAACATCTCAGAAATCTGTGAAAAGGCCTAGGTATGAGAGACTAGGAATTTAAGTCTGAGGTGAGAATTATCCCTCATTCTCCATCACTATGGTTAGAGGTCCTAGCCTGCTCAGGGTGTTGTAAGGATGACGGTTGAGAAGGCCTCAGCAGAAACATGTATGGCACACAGTGGGTAACAGATGTTAGTTTGTCTGGGGGTATTTATTTTTAGCAATGTCATTTGGCTAAATGCAACACCTTGTACACTGATACACACAAAATTTCTAAGAAGTTACACAAACTATCTTGAAGGTTAATCTTTCCCTCTTGTGTGATAAGAACACAGTCTGGAACCTATCTTTTTAACAAATTACCAAGGGTTGTTAACTAACAGGGACACTATCCTACAGCAGACCTTCTCCCTTATATATTCTTTGAGGCTTCAGATGGTTCCCCTTGGTGTGTATTCACTATATACTCTATACTCTATTCTACCAGATTGCATAAGGCAGTGGGGGTGGGGGTGAAGGCATGCCATTTTCTTTTCTTTTCCTTTCTGTTTGATTTTTTGAAACAGGGTCTCTCTATATAGCCCTGGCTATCCTGGAACTCACTGTATAGACCGAGCTGGCCTCAAACTCACAGAGATCTGCTTGTCTCTACCTCCCAAGTGCTGGGATTAAAGGTGTTTGCCACAACATCCAGCACATAGGCAATTTCATACAAGTATATAATATATTTTGAGTATGTCCCCCCCACCCTGTGCCCACCCCATGCCTACCTATCCTCTTCTTCCTCCCTCTTGTTAGTCTCCTTTGTTCTTCTAGAAAGTTCAGCTTCTACTTTCATATCACATATACATAATTTTAGATATCTAAGAACTACAAATGAGAGAAAACATGAGATATTTGCTTAAGACTGACTTAACTTGGTTCCAACCATTGGATCCATTTCCTGTACGTGATGTAGCTTTATTGTTGCTTATGGCTAAATAAAATTCCCTTATGGCTGGGCATGTTGGCATATGCCTTTAATTCCAGCACTTGGAAGGCAAAGGCAGGCAGATCTCTGTAAGTTTGAGGCCAGCTTGGTCTACACAGTGACTTCCAGGATAGCCAGGGCTATATAGAGAGACCCTGATTTAAAAAAACAAACAGAAAAGAAATGGAAAGACTTACCTGGTCTACATGGCAAGTTCCAAGCCAGCCAGGGCTAAATAGTGAGGCTCTGCCTCAAAAAAAAAAAAAAAAAAGCAACAAAATAATAATAAAATAAAATTCCATTGTGTCCACGCACCACATTTTCTTTGGCCCTCTCAGTTGATAGACGCCTGGGTTGGCTCTATAACTTAGCTATTGTAGACAGTGGATGCTGATATAAGCACTGACGTGCAAGTGTCTCTGTGATATTGTTGACTCAGTCCTTCAGGTAAACCCAGGAGTGGTATATCTGGTCACATAGTAGATCTACTTTCAATATTTCTTCTTTTGAAATCTCCCTACAGATCTCCATAGTGGCTAAATTTATTTACATGTCCACCAGCAGTCTACAAGAGTTCCCTTTTATCCTCATCAGCATTTGCTGTTCTTTGTTTTAATGAAGATTGTAGACTATAGTAAGATGGAATGTATCATCTATCTATCATGTGTGTACGTGCATGCTATGGTGTGTGCCTACAGGCCAGAGGACATGCCAGAGCCTGTTATCTCCTTCTACTGTGTGGGTTCTGGAGATCAAACTCAGGGCATCAAGCTTGGTGGCAGGTGCCTTTACCCTCTGGACTCCTGATTGTTTTAACTTGCATTTCTCTGATAGCTATCTGATAGCTATTGAGCAACAGAAAGCCAGGTGCCATCTTGGAAGCGGAGAGATGCCCTCACCAAACAATTGAACTCACTGGAGCCTTGAGCACTGCTTTTCCCATTTTTCAGGACTGTGTGAAAATATATATATATTTTAAAAATGATTGGGTGTCAAGTATTTCTTACAGTGGCATGGCCCAGGCTTCGACAACCACTGTGGTGTGAGGAGGGAGGAAGACATGGCACATGGCGAAGTCTTAGCATCTCCATTTCTAGGTTAGGAATCACCCTCTGAGCAGAGCAAAGGGGCTGCCCCAGCATTACTTAAACCTGTGTATGTTGGGGGGCGTGGGGGGCCTAGAAATGAATCAGGTCTGCTGGCCTCCAAGGTCCAGTTCATTTTCTTCAAAGCATCATGCTTAAAGCTGAATGAAACAATGCTTATATCCTTCTCTGACCCCAGAGGACAAGCAGGAGATACAGTGAGTGTTATGCATTGTCCTTCTTGACCTTCCTGACGTGTGACCCCTGCCTCCCAGGTCACTCACATATGTGCACAAACACTGTCACACCCAGGAACACATATACACATATTTGCATTTGGTGAAGTTTTTTTTTTTTTTGGTTTTTCGAGACAGGGTTTCTCTGTGTAGCTTTGCGCCTTTCCTGGAGCTCACTTGGTAGCCCAGGCTGGCCTCGAACTCACAGAGATCCGCCTGGCTCTGCCTCCCAAGAGCTGGGATTAAAGGCGTGCGCCACCACCGCCCGGCAAACTTTTTTTTTTTTCCCCGATGAATGACGATGATGTCATTCATTCTGAGGACATCTGGCGGTCGCGGGAATCGAACTCGCCACCTCGGCCGCTGCGGGCGGGCGCCTGTCCTCAGAGCCACCTCTCCGTGTCGCTTGGTGAAGTTTTTATGGAAACAAAATGCTGTACCAGGCACTGGATGCTCATATACTCTGACCACACAGAGAAGGGTAGTTAATTGAGGGGTTAACGGCATAATCTCCAATGCCACATGGTGTGGATCTTGAGCCCATTTCCCAGCTATGTCAACTCAGCCAGTCCCTTAACTTGAGACTTTTTTTTCTTGCTGTGATTGTTATCTGTGAGAGCTATATACACATCTCTCTGGATGAGGTGTCAGAGGAAGAAGCTGGGAGACAGCACTCAGGACAGTGACCTCAGAGTCTTTCTCTGAAGTTAGGCTGAGGTTCAAGTGGCGGCTGCAATGTCTGCCCTGATCTCTCTCATGCTGAGGTGTCAGTTTCCACGGAGATCAGGTATCAAGCCAGGAGTGGTCAAGGCCAGCTAGAGGAGACCTGGAGGCTGGGGGTGTTGGTGTTGCTGTGGGCTTGCACTTGCGTGCGGGTATGAATTTGCCTTTGCATTGAGTAATGGGGACAGGCATGGGCAATCATCTTTCTCCTTTGGAATTTGTCTGGCTGATTCCAGGGCTGAGGTCTTACCTGAAGCCTCTCAGACTGACAAATAGACAGTAGGTAGACATCCCCAGAGGTAACCTAGTGCTGTGATTAAGAAAACAGTCTGTGCCTTTGAACTTATCTGGATGGAACTAACCCCTGTTTTCAGTTTACAGCTTTGTAGATATCTACGGAACTCTTATGTGACCTATATTCTCTCTCTCCCACATCATTATGCATAACAATAATCTAGCCATGAGGTCACTGGACTAACACAAGTGACGTTATCGTCTACAAAACAAATGGCTTAAATTCTTCAACTATATCTAGGTTATTGCTACGGTCTGGATCTAGAATGGCAGTAAGTGCTGAAAGCTTGGTCCCTACTGGTGGTACTGTTGAGCAGTGCTGGGATCATGAGAGTGCTGACTTCGTTTGTATGAAGTTCAAGCTGAATGGGCTATCAAGAGAAGGGGTCTCCCTGGGGAAGTAGGTTCCCAGAGCTGTGCCTTTGAATGGTGTGTCTTGTCTTTGGCTGCTTAGTTCCCGCAGCTTCCTGGCTGCTGTGCCGTGAACAGCTTGGTCATGCTCTGCCCTCTCTCCCGTGATGCTCTCTCCCTTACCATAGAACCACAGCAAAGGGGCCAAATAACCATGAACTGAAACCAATCAAACCGGGAACCAAAATAGGCCTTGCCTACTTTGAGTTGTTTTGCTCAGAAATCGTGTTACACACACACACACACACACACACGCACACACACACACACACACACACACAAAGTGACAAAGACAGGATAGAAACAGCTCCAGGTGGAAGGAACCTGAAGAGACATGCCATGCAAAGTCTGTCCTAAATTGGACCTTGAACTGACGAGATTAATGGCTATTAAGAGTATCACTGAGAGAAATTGCAAATTTTGGAAATGAATGATGAACTAGATTCTATCACATCCGTGTTAATTTCTTAATCTTTTTTTGTTTGTTTTGTTTTTGTTTTTTCAAGACAGGGCTTCTCTGTGTAGCCCTGGCTGTCCTGGAACTACTTTGTAGACCAGGCTGGTCTTGAACTCACAGAGATCTGCCTGCCTCTGCCTCACAAGTCCTGGCATTAAAGATGTGTGCCACCACCACCGGGCCTCCTAATCTTAACCACTGAACTGAAGTATGTAAGAATGTGATGCTCTTAGGACCTGAAGTCTTTAAGGACTAAGGGTGAAATGAGACAATACAAATGAGAGCTTGGCTCCAGACATGACCAAAGACTCCCAGACATTTCCACAAAAGGATTATCTATTCTTGGATGGAGAAACTCAGCCATCTGAGATAAGATGAGGTGTTGCCGTGGCCCAAGGAGAGACTGGCCAGAAGAGATCCTCAGAGCTGTGTCACCAGTTAGGCATGCTAGGAGGTGGGACTTCTCATTCACAATCACCTCCAACTCCCTCCTTGCTGTATCAACTTCCCAGTCATCAGAGACGTACGTTCTGCTGTTTATGTATTAACTATGCTCCAAGTCAGAACCCCCTAGAAAATACACCGGAACAAAATTAACTTGACAGGGAAATGGATATTTGGATGAAGCTTCAGCTTCAGACAGTAATTTATCATGTTTCATTGTACATCTCTACAAAGCCAGGACCACGGGTGGTTTAGCTGAAATGAGGGGATTCATTACTCTTGAAACATCCCTAGCACAGAGGCTGCGAGTTGTGAGGAATGAATGGGGACCAGACACCGAACTGGTCCCCTACGTGTGCCAGACACTTGGTGAGTCCTTTCATGCACAGCCTCAGCCCAATGTTGATAGTGACTTTAGAGATAATTATCGACGCCCAGCTTTACAAACGAGGAAACTGGGATTCTTTGGAGCCTTAGTGCCGAGATCACACAGCTGGGACATGGTGGGCCAATATTTAGGAGGAGGGAAGTATCAGTCTTTTCCTGCAAAGGCCCAGATGGGCTTCCTGGTTCCATGACGTCATAGGTGGGGAAGACCTGTTTCTGAGGGTATAGACAGCTATAGCAGCACTGCCCAACCCCTAGATGCACATTCCTCATGGGGGTTCTGATGTCTGACAGGTGCGGTGAGACCACAGACAGAGGCATGAGGACTCTCAGGAGATCAGGAAGCCAGTCTGCATAACTTACACCATCGTTTGCTCAATCACTCATTCTGCAAACACAAATGGAGCTCCATTATTAGACACTTGTATTATTAGACTCCATGTATTAGACACTTGGGGGTATAGCATGGAGCTTAGAGTGTAGACTTTCAAAAATCCTGTCTCCAGACTAGCAGCAGAAAGGTCTCACCCAGACTTTACAAATCAGAAATTCTGGGAGGCAAGGTCTAGCCACGTGGGCACCAGTGAGCTTTCCTGGTTGTTCTGATGCATGCTAAAGTTTGAGAATGACTACCCGTGAGGGCACATAAAATAATGACAGGGTGTGATAATAGTCAGAGACCAAGGTGCTTGACAACAGAGGCTATAACAATGGCAAACAGCCCAAGACTGCATGGTGATGTTCTTGTCCCTTCCACTCTGGGAGTCTGCTGTTTTTTGTCTTCACACTGAGAAGTTTTATAGGGCCCTTAGTGAGTAACCCCTAGCCTAGCTCTGTTGCGGTACCTTGGTCTTACTGAAAACCCAGAGGTGCAATGGGGGCCTTGAGGGTGGGGGCAGCTGACAAGGAGTTAACTGGGTCTCAAGAGAGCAAATGTCACCTTTGATTTGTCTCCTCTTCATGAGGTGAGACATGCCAGTGAGTCAACCAGGGCTTGCAGTAAACAGTGATTCAGTCTTGTGGTTTCAAACTGGGTAGGGAGTATGAGAACAGTTTGGGATAATAGTTCACAAATTTTAATGCGCAAAGAAACATCACATAGGGAGCTTATCAGATATCCATATGCCAGGCTACACCCACAAATGATTCTTTGGCAGGTGTAGGGGAGGCCCAGGATTTGCATAGTATACCAATCCCAGGAGGATCTCATTGCTGGCAGCTCTGATGAGTACCCTTTAAAAAATGCTATCTTGCAAGGTGTGCTCCAAGGCTGCTGGCCCAGGCGTATTCCCTGACCATCCCTGGCTGCAGGGCACCTGGAGAAAAGCCTGTGGCTCAGTTTTCTCGGAAGAGGCTGAGTAGCTCTCCCTGCCTGATGGGTGGCTGTGGGGATTAGAAGGGACCTGTAGTCTGGCTGTGGACCGGTTAATGGCCCTCAATGCAGCAGTGACATAATGAAGGTTTTTCTCATTTCATAAAAGTTGCTTTGAAATCGAATTAGAATATGAAAGTTGAGACCTCTGTCTATTTTTACACAAAGCATGAGTTCAGGGGGAATAATCAATACTGGAGTATGGGCTGCCCGTCAGCTTTTCGTGGGGCTGGGGACGACCTGTTTCTTTGGGAAGGAGCTCTTTGGACAAGAGGGTGGAGTGGCCCAGGTCTCAGGTAGACTAGGCTTTAAATGTGAGAACAGGAAAGGGCGGGTTTCAACATCTCCACATTCAACATTTGAATTCTTGCAAATGTCTCATGGGGCATACCTGAGGGCAAAGAGTGGGTGGCTGAAGCGTGTGGTGTGTGGTACCCTGTGTCAGATTAGAAGAAGCAATGACACTCTTTTTTGATCAATTGCTCTGAGGCCAATTTAGTGAAAAAGAGCATGAGAAGTTTAAAACGAGAGTCTAAGCAGGAGCTCAGCTTCAC
Source organism: Peromyscus nudipes (assembly GCA_902168325.1). Lineage (NCBI taxonomy): Eukaryota > Metazoa > Chordata > Mammalia > Rodentia > Cricetidae > Peromyscus > Peromyscus nudipes. The sequence continues at coordinate 14,001 of CABHPH010136232.1, forward strand.
TCACCCACTTGCTGCGTGATTTGAGAGCCCTTTGCCACCTTACCAAGACTCGGTGTTTCCATTTGTCAGATGGTATCAACAGTATATTGAGCTCGGGGGTAATTATAACAGTGACGATGGCTCAAATGTATTGAGCATCTACTGTGCACTTTGCATTCGTTAGTGTTTTTTCTGATGTTCACATCTGGCTTAGGAGTTTCAGGGAGATGCATGTACTTGCCTACCAATGGGAGGAAGGCATCCAGGACAGTGTCTGATCCAAGACAGCTGCTAGTTAACGTTGGTTCCCTCCTGCTTCCCAGGAGGTGCACCATCAGAGAACTAACAACTCTCAACTCTTGTGCAGCTCTCTCGTAGGCAGTGACAACTGATGGCTTAAGTCTCCAGAGCCAGAGTGAAAATTCCAGAGCCACCAGGCAGGGTATTTGTGCTTCTGGGAATGTCAGAACAAAAACAGGCAGATCTAGTAGAGCTTGTATGAGCCAGCATGTACCAAACCCAAAGGCACCCACGTGACAGCCATGGGGCCGCTTCCTAGGAACACACCACCCGGATTTGTCTTCTTCAGAGAAAAGTAATGCAAAAGGCCATTTTTCACTTTTAAATAGCTTTCATTCTATGTCTTAATAAATGCACATTTGTTGATTTGTGTAAGCATGATGTGGGAAGTCTGTAAATGGATGTAATCTGCACCGAGGGCACATGTAAGCACCAGCGAACACTTTTGAATAATGACTCCCGCCCGTAAAAGACGGACGCTATTCATAATAATTCCTTGCTTTTCTCATTTTGCCGCGTACAGTAGCGATTAATCAATTTGCAATGTTATGTCACCCGCAACAAATTGCTAGCACGAAGACAAATTTATTGCTTTATGATAAAAGAACTAGTTTAGGTAGAAATAAATTAAATTTGGGGGGCTGTGATTTGGGTTTGATGTTTACATAGGTGACCCATAGACCCATAGGTGTGGGCTGTGGAGGTGAGGGGTCCAGGTGATTCCTGTTCTGACTTGATATCTCAGGGTGAAGTACAAACAGGAGTAGGTATTGGCTCAGCCTCTGACCCCGACACTGTGAATTTCTCATGGGAGAGAGGAACTGGGGAGGAGCATGATGGTTCTTGGGAATCCTCTGCTGGGCTCTCTGTATCAGTAACTATAGTGTAAAGCCTTCCACAGAGGGGATTGGACAATCAACAATGTGTGTAGGGGGGGACCTCTTCTGCTTCCTTATCTCATCTGAATCCTAGATATCAATTTACCTCCATTGAGAGGAACCTACGTGATGGGAACTGGGATTGAAATCCAGAGGTTAGAGAGTCAGGGAAGTCCCAATGACTTTATTTACTGAGGATCTTCCAAAATATGGAAGAATAAAAAAAACTAAAATGAGATTACCAAGATTGTGTTAAAATAAATATTGTACTCAGCAAGTGAAAGCTTTAATACATGCAAAGTGGAGTTCTATACAATTGTACTATTAACACTGGCGGTGTCAAAGCTTCCATAGAAGGCCTTTCATAGAGCAAGAGCTGCATGGTAAGGGGGAGTTAGTGACCCCAGGCCTGTTCTTTTATATTCAGTTCATAGCACAGCAGTTCAGGGAAGCACTTTGCCTAGGGACCCAGAGTCAGGGGCACTGGAGATGCACTGGGCTTTTCCAGGACACCATACACATTTCACTTGTCATTAATTTATACTCCATTAATTTGGAATCTGCAGTAGAATCAGGAGCTGATGTACTAATTCTGCCCTCCCCCAACACATACGCATGCCCTCAAGCATATGCAAGCACACCATACACACACACACACACACACACACACACACACACACACACACACACACACTCAGAACCAGGGCTGCTTCTTAAGAGGGGATAAATGATTTGTTATAGGCAGACATCAGGTAAGAAGTTTATCAATTCCATAGCCCCTGTAAATGGATACCCCTCTCCTAGCTCATCAAAATCCATTCACCCAGCAGGTCCTGAGACCACCTCTGGGAACACCTGGATACACCCTGTGCAATTTCCTGGGAAAGAGCCCAGGCAAATTCCCCAGTCATAGTGTCCGTCATCCTTGTCTCACTCCAGCCTTGAAGGGAGGTGTGGAGGCCTCCTGCCTGCTGAGCAGCCTCTCTGCAGTAGCTGACCAGCCTCTTGGCCTCCCCCCAGCCCTGGGGCCCGCATCCAGAGCTCTGTGGACAATGCAGAGCAGAGAACTGACGCCTTTCCTAGCTCCCTTTCCACTGCTTCATGACTGGAGGGGCTCAAAGGATACACAGCAGCCTCAGGCGGTGCTGGACTCACCTGGAGATGGCTTCTTTTCCATCTTCCATTCTGTCTGCTCACCAGGCTCCAGGGGGCCCAGGTTTCCTTGTCCTCCTGGCCTGGCCTGCCAGCTTCCTAGCCACCTCCCTAGCCTGGGATCCTGGAGGGGATTTGGGCCCTCTGCAAGCTGTGTTGCCCCAGCTCCTGCTGCCTGCCTGCTGGCTAATTCTGATTATTTCTCCTTCTCCGTGCTCTCTTGGGTGCCTTTATTCCTGACCGTGCATTTTCTCTGGACTCAGGATTAAAAAAAAAAAAAAAAAAAAAAAACCAAACCCACATTGCTAATATCCTTGTCAGCCTTTTCCTGAATCATTGCTGCACAGCTCCAGGGAGCCACGGGCCAGTGCTTACTGACCGGCAGTCTCTGTCCCCGGGCTTTCCTATCCTGTGGGTCCTGGAACTCCTTGTCTGACTTTCTCTGTGCCCCCCCCATCCCCTTTACCCTGAAGCCAAGACTCAAGTTTCCTGAGAAATGTCCAGCCAGAAGATGCAGATGGGGCCAAGAATGAGGATCTAGCTGAGGCCTTCAAGTTCACAGGTGACTGTTGTCGAATGCTCCCAATTTTTAAAACTTTCAAGTGCGACCTTCTGTATTAGCTTATTTGCTGTTATTGTTCCTCCTTTGCAGATGAGTGAACCAGACAGTGGAAGACCCGTGATTGGCTTGAGGGAGCATGGCCGCCAAAGGTCAGTGCTCTAGTCTCCTCATGTAACCAAGGTACGGGAGAGAGGAGCCCCTTTATCTGACAGATGAGGAAACTGGACTCCAGCTGCTGCAAAGCCTTCTTCTAAACTGTACAGCCGTGAGTGGGATTCAGCTATTGTATTGGGATTCAGCTATTGTATTGTCCAGGCCAGAGATATAAAGCTGAACTCATTGGCCCTCAGCAGCCCTGGTGATGAATAGTGCTCAGCTACAGACAGGAGATTGTCCTGGGTCTGAAAAGTCAGATTAGTCTGGGGGGGTGGAGACAGAAAGTACTGAAGGGCCCCAAAATCTAAAATTCAGAGATGGCCCAGGAATGTCCTGGCTGCATTCAACTGCATGAGCATTGGTAGGAAACTCATAATTATATTTCAGAGGAGAGAACTGGTTAACTCTCTTAGCCCAGCCTCTACTTTGGCTCACTTCAGATATCTCTGAGGATGTCAAACCAAATATGATTGATTGGTACCCAAACTCTATTTCAGGCCTATCCTGTTATAAACTAAAGAAGGTCTCATTTTTTGCAAATGTCCACTCCTCCAGGTGGGCTTCCCTGCCTTTGGATGACAAAGCAGGTCCTATTTTCTTGGGCTATGGATTGCATCTCTATTGATTGGACCTACTGTTGCTCCAGCATCCCTCAGCTCAGCAGAGTTTTGAGTAGAAAACCCTTATGGAGGCAGAATACTTATACCTGCGTGTAGATGCATGGACAGTCATATGCCTAGGTACTGTCACTTACAGATTGCCCATCCACCCTCATCATCAGAGAGACCCAAGCCACATAGAGATCTGTGCCAGGCACTACACACACACACACACACACGCACACACACACACACACACACACACACAGCCTGCAGATACATGCAGATCCTTTAGAGACAATAAGAAAGTGTGCTCATGTCTGTGAACATACAGGCAGTTTCTTTAAGGATGAATGCCTCACATACCTCAGACACTCTGTGTGTCCTCTAAACCTGTAGGGTCTGGGAACATGGGCTGCTTAGGCCTGAAGTTTGTTGGTACCAACACGTCTTTTTGTGTGAATAGCTACTCTGCCTGGAGTCCTTCTTTTTCATCTTCACACCGTCCAGCTGTGACTATCACAAGGAAGAATCTGTCCACCTTGCATTCTCTATCAGATAGGAATTCCTCCTGTGGGTCCCGGGGCCCCTGTCACACCACACCATGCCACCTCGGCACTTTCTCAATGACTTCTTAAGGTCAACTGTTGCCCACTCAGCATTTTCCCTCTTTTACCCATGATGCTCCACTTCCCCCTGACAGATACATCCTTATCCTTGTCTGCCCCAGAGCTGATGGTCCTGTGGATTAGCAGGCTGAAAGGGAAAGGAGAGCTCAGGATTCCTGATGGATTTTGGCTTGTCTCCTGTCACAGAAATACCAAGAGTCTTAGGAAGGGTCACAGTGATGAACATGCATCTTGGGGTTTTCAGGGGCTCGGATTTAAAGCTCAGTTCAGCCCTTTCCCAGCTGTGTTGGTTTGGTCCATCACCGGCCTCTGCAGGCTTCAGTTTCTGCTTCTGTGAAGTGGAAATAGCCACTTGAACTTTATTGTATTGTTGGAGGATTCAATGGGGTTAAACAGATGTATAAAAGTTTAAAAGGAATATTCATGAATAGGATCATCATTATGGAAACAGTTCTTTAATACATGTGGCCTCTTAGGCCATTCCTGCTAGGACTCTGACACTCAGGTAGGGTCTGAGTAGAGATTCAAAAGTGGGTCAGCCAGGAGGGAGTGGAGAGAATGGACAGGAGGGGCTTCTTCTGCCAAACCGGGAGAGTTGGGTATAAGGCATCTCAAGGGCTCCTTTGTGGGCTATCCTAGGTTACCTGATAGTAGTCAGTTATTACCTGGAGGTGCCTGGGGATATCCCTTTCATTGTGAACCTCGAAGGGAGAGCCTGGATAGAGAGCTTAACATGGATAAGGGCTACATTCATGCTGGTTATTGTCACATATATTATCTCACGTAATGTCAAGACAATAAATGGAAGATGAAAGATAACCCTACCTCTGAGCTACTGAACAGGGACTTGAACCCTCAGTCTCATGTGCCCCAGCCTCCTGGCTACCTAGATTGTGAATAGGAGGAAAAAAAGGAAAAAAAGAAAGAAAGAAATGATTTGGAATGATGAAGCCAGTCCCTGGTCCTCAGAAGCAAGACACTGAACAAATCATCCTGCAAGCGATGCTTACAGTGTCTCTCACTTCACAGAACACTTTAGACAAAGACCTAGGTTTTGTAGCTGAATAAGAAATATGACTCGTGTCTCAGGACATTTGTATAAAAGACTATTTTTTTTTACGGTCACAGCTGCACAGACACCTCTGTTGAAGTCCTGCCTTTTTCCCCAGGATGAAACATGAGGCTGAGCAGGAAGGCAGACTGGCAAGTTTCCCATGTTTCCCATGAGCTCCTCTCCACACGCTCCCTGGGTAGGTGGGTGGGTGGGTGGGTAGGGTTTTCTGATAAGTTCTACTTGCACTCAGAGCCCCAGTGTCCCTATCTATAAGGGGACACTCTCTATTGGGATGATTGCTGGGTGGTTTAGGGTGACTAAGTGTAACTTCTAATTCTCACTGAACTGTGCCTACATTCTCTGATGCAAAACTACTTGAGAGATCAATAATGAACTAGCAGAAAATCCTAACAAAGCTGACTCCATAGGCCGCATTTGGTGAATGTGTTGAGACTGCGTAGGGTACGTTCACCTGGGTGTACAAGCCTGGGTAGGAATGCTACCCTAGCCTGATTGTTTTGACAGTTCAGATTTTTTTTGGTTTCTAAGTTCTGTATCATTGTTACTGACTTAAGTCCTGTTGTTTTTTTCTTCACTTAGAGAAAGTAGTAAGGTTCCTGGTCCAAGGTACACAAACTATCTACTTTTGTTGTTTCCTGAAGGACAGAAAACTTTTGCAGGATGCAGAGGTTGGGGGTGGGGAGGACTCTTGGCCTCTTGCTGAGGAAGACCCCTCCCTCTCCAGTGCATCTTCAGAGTGGCTTCTTTGGAGTAGGAAGAACATCAGATCTGGTTTCTGCTGCCAAGGAATCAATATGTTGACAGAGTCGTTCTCTGCGTGTGTCCATTTAAACACCCATCCCTGTGTGGATTTGGGCTGACCGATTCCGTTTGCCAAATGCAAATGCATTAACCTTCCAATTGGGTAATCTAATAAAAAGGATCAATGGTCTGATTCGGTGCTTATGGAGTCATTTACTGCAAGTGAGAGCAATTTAGCCAGGACCCAGATGGGCAGCTTAGGGGAGTCCAGGGAATGAGCAGGCTTCAGCCAGCCATCCTTACTGACTTCCCAAGGCATGGCCAGTGCTGTGATGCCTGCAGAGGCTGTGCAGAGCAGGCTGGAATGAGGAGGGTGTTCTTCATTCATTTCTGCCACTTTAATCACTTAGGAGTTCAATTAAGTATAAATCATTACTGGTATTTCAAGTTACTTTATCCAGGCCCGTGCATAACACACTTGACTGGTGGTGGGGAGCTTTCTGTGACTCGATTTAGCGTGCGACTGAACAAGGCAGTCATATGGGTTTTTCTGCGATGAAATTGATAAATGAAGCGGGCATTCGAGGTACAGCAGTAATTTCTGTGGCGCAGTCAAGTGCTCGCTCCCCTGTCTCCTCTAGCAATGAGGGCATGGGCCCCTTTAATATGGCGGCTTTCCCTCGGGGGCTCAAAGGACAGGCTGGGCCTCAGGCATAGGGTTGATTCCTTGTACAAGTTCCCAGAGCTGGGCTTGGTTCATTAGTGGGAATGTATCTAGGGAGGGGCAGAAAAAACAGAGAAAGGGAAAGGAAAGCTCTTTCTCCCTCATTTGCCAGTGGTGTTGCTGATAAGGGTTGAGCAGAGCAAAGGGCAGGTACTTCAGGAAGGACACTGGCTGACCTGCTCTGCAGCTCCGGTCCATGTTCACAAGGATGTAGTTGTCTCCAGTGGCCAGCATCCCTGTCTGGAAAGCATATTTTCTCCTAATCGGTTTTACAGCTCTTTTAAAGTAATATGTCAGATCATTTTCCCCATATACATAGTTAATGAAAGTAACCCTACAAATTCATTTTAAATAGATGGAAGTTGTTACAACCCTGATCCAGAATTTATTACGTTCATTACAATCTTGCTGAAGTAGGTAATGTAATGGACTATTACTTTTATTATCTTTTTAATCCCTCAAAATTATTAGGAACTGACTAATATTTGGCATCACCCTGTTAATGTTTAAACAGAAATTGATACTTTAATTCGTCTAATAAATGACAGGGGCACTTCGAGTGGAAACAAAAGCTTGCCAGGATTTATCTCGATCAGTCCCAAAGACTTTTAAGTGCAACTCAGGGGTCTGAATGCAATTACTTCCAGGCAGGGTGTCTTCATCAAGTACTCAGAGGGGACAGGAGAGTAGAGATGGAGCTAGTGACAGAGAGACCCAGGTGAGGACAATGACGACAAGGCAGAAAAGTGAGGAGAGAAATTCCGCTTCTGTCACCAACTTCTAATTCTGATGCACAAAAGCCTCCCATCTGTAGCCATCGCTACCCATCTCTTCCTTCTTGCCCTTCATCGTGGTCCCTCCCCTCTTCAGGTGAAAAAGATTTTCCTCTACACCCATTCCTGTTAGTAATCAGATTTATGGCTGAGACTTATCGAGGGCTTTGGAGTTTGTGCGTCGTAGAGACAAATGATTGGGCCTCGTTCCCGTAGCCAGGAGTGGGAACCCTGCTTGCACCTTAGATCTGCTTAGATTCGCTTGATTTATAATTACCAAATTTTACTGTGCTACGGGAGGGGAGTTGGGAGGGGCATGCTGTCTGGTCTCTTCCTAAGAGGCTGTGTTTACTCTCCACAGCTCTGCTTCCTGTCAGGCTGGTGACAGGTAGGATTTAGGAGAAATTCATCTCTTGTATTTTCTGGGTCTTACAAATAAAATGCAACGCTAATCAATTAAAGTTAAAAAAAAAACCAAAAATCTAGTCATTCAAGCAGGGCAAGAGGAAGGAAGTCCTTTCCTTGCAGGCTGCAAGAGAAGAGAAGAGATGAAAGGAGACACAGAGGGGAAGGGAAAGCCGGCGCTTTCCAAGGCCAGGGTGTGTTTTCTAACAAAGAACGCTTCCAGTTAGCAAAGTCACTAATTAGCTCAGAGAACGCTCATTAGAATTGAGAGCTCCTTTACTGTGTAGTGTGGCTCTGCTTTCTGTAAACGTCCCAAGTTTCCAAAGCAAAGAAAGTATTGATTAAATTGACTCGGCATGAGATGTGTCCATCTGTGCACTTCCCAAGTTAAATATTCTGCCTGGTGCCTGGTGAGATGAACCCAGGCAGACTGTTTTGGGGGCAGTTTCCTGTTAAGGCACATCTTAGCCTCTGCAGGATCGAGGAGGCTTCTGGCTGCCCATCAATTCAGCAAAAGCTGTTTTGATCAATGGAGGGGAAACCCGCCCTACACCAAGTTTATTCCCCATGTCTCGCAAATTGTGCTGGCTGCTTTAGTCAACGCTGATTTGACAAGGGCTACATGTCATTTGAGGCTTGATAAAGAGCTAAAAGGCAGCTTCTCAGCATGTTTATTTTTAATAGACATAAAAAATGAAAACAAAAACAGGGGCTTTCTAACTCCTTAGAACCCTTGTTGACAGAAAAGTATTGAGTATATATTGAGAAGTGGAGATGTAAAATGGAGATTGTAGTAGCCATGGGTTTTTTTTTTTTAAACCAAAGTATCCTTATAAACGAAGGAAGAGCGGTTTCAGAGAGTTGGCTTCATGGTTTTCTTGCCCAACACCAAGTGCCATATGCTGTGTTTAGTGTCTCAGCCATGGCTACACTGCCTGTGTCCCATGAGGGCTTCCTCAGCAGTTCCTACCTCACAAGATAGGCACCATTGTAGGTAGAAGGCATGTATAGTGAGCACATCACTGGGAGTCACAATACTTTGCTTCTCCTAAATCTGCCTACAGACATAGCTCCTCCCTGACCTTACCAGCCAGGGTAGCTCCAAGATAATCTCACAGGACCATCAGAGAGAAATGGAGTTTTAAAAGCCAACTGAAAACTTCACAAGTGACAAGTGATATTGTCTTTCATAGAAGAGCTCTTTCAAATTAATAAGGAAGTGATTAAAATCTCAATAGGAAGGGCTGGAGATGTAGTCCAGTGGTAGAGCACTTGCCTAGCATGTGGGAGGCCCTGGGTTCGATCTCCAATACTGATGTAAAATGAACAAACAGACAACAAAAACTTTTCAGGATCTCAATAGAAAAGTGAGGAACATAGGAAAGAGAATTTACAAAAGGAGAAAATCAAGTAGCTAATATTCACTGAACTTTGCTATAGGCAATATTATTTCCCTAAGATCTGTCGTATTCTTTACAGAGACACTATTGTTATTTGTCTCATCTCTCTTAAAATATGAGGAAAAGTGAGTCTTTGAGAAGTAGGGAGGGTGGTTTCTTCTGTCTCAGGATGGTTATAGCATATACACTTACACATATACATAACATATACATAACATACACATAGACATATACATAACATATATATACATAACATACACATAGACATATACATAACATATACATAACATACACATATACATATATATGTATATATATGTATAAAACATACACATAGACATATACAAGTGGGGAGTCAAAGTAAGGTAGCTTGCTTAAGCAGGGACTCTCTTTTTATGTTTTTAGTTATTCTTTGAGAATTTCATATAATATTTTCTGATTGTATTTTTCCTCTTTCCCTGACTCCTCCCAGATTCTCCCCCACATCCCTACTCAGCCAACTTATTTCTTTTTCTTAAAAAACAAAACAAAACAGCACACACAAAAACTCCGTGGAATCTATTTTGTGTTGGCTGGCTGCTCCTTAGCATGTAGCCTGGCCTGGAGTATGGTTGATATACCCAGTGACACTCCATTGAAAAACAAAGCAAAACAAAACTGACTAGTTGCAAATAGCTTCTTGGTTAAGAGTGTGCCCACTTCCCTTTCTCGTGTTGGGATTTTGTCTGGCTTCAGCTTGTGCGGGTCTTGTACATGCTTCTGTGAGTCCAGTCACAGTTTCTGTGAGTCTGTTTGTAAACCTGCCCTCCTGGGTCTGGAAGAGGCTGTTTTCTTGAAGTCGTTTACTACCTCTGGCTCTTACCATCTTTCACTTCCTACACCCCCACAGGATCCTGAGCCTTGAGGGGAGGGGTGAGATAAAGAAATCCTCTTTATCTGAAGTCTTACTGTTTAGCAGGAATTCTTAACTATATTGTTATTGTCTTAAGACTTATACATAAAATTATGGAATAAGGTTGGAAGAAACCTGGGCTGACTAGTAAACAAAGCTTTGCTAATAATCATAAAAATTTCACTTAACTAATTTATAGAAAAAATTTAAAAGTTAACACTCAATGTTGAGAAGGATAGATTCAAATATTCTTAAATATAAATTGCAATTTAATAACAACAGAGAGTCTAGAAAATGTACGAGTCATTTGACTCAGTAATGCTACTGTAAATAATTTATCCCAAGGGAATACAAATATAAGCAAAGTTTTAGGCACACAGGTCTCCACCAGGGCATTGGAAACAGCTAGGCCCACATTTAGGAGAACATTTGGCCCATTATGATCCACTCACTTAATAATAAAATGAGCAACAATAAAAATGAAGCTGTCAAGGAGTTCCTAATATGGAGAATGCTTGTGCTAAGCAAAAAAGAAAAATAAAACCATCAAGATATAGAATTGCATGAATCAACTGTGTAAAATGTAGACAAGAATAAGAATTTTTAAAATGTGGAAAGAAACAAAAAAACAAAAAAAATGAAGAAGATATATTAATCTGCTTTTGTTGCTATAACAAAAAGCCAAAAGCATTACTTTACAAAGAAAAGAGGTTTATCAGCTTCTAGTTTGGGAGGACATGGTGCTGGATCCAGTGAGGATCTCATGGCAGTGTTATCTATCATAAGGGCTGGAGTACATGCAACAGGAATCTTCCAACAGGCTGGAGTCCTATATTCCCTTCCAAAGCCACACCCCCAATTGTCTTAAGGACATTTCACTAATGCCCATCTCTTTAAGGCTCCACGCCATAATCACCACAGTGTGGACCAAGCATCCTGCATCAAACTTTTTGGGGCATGCATTTAAACCATATCTAACTGATATCAACAGGGTTATATGTGACTAAATCTTTTTAATATTCTTCCAGTTTTCTACAGTAAACATGTTTTATTTATCACTAAGGTGGGCACTTAAAAATTAGCTTTTCCAGTCTCAGACTGAGTAGGAATTCACCAGTCACCTCCTCCAATAAATAATATCAAATTAACTTAAAGCACTGAGCCTATTTGTTCTCTGGGTGGGCCCATGCCACCTCAAGGCAATCTCATATGCTGCTCAACTCTACTGGCCTTCTTCAGATGTAAATAGTATAATAGTAACAGCATCAGGCCCCTTTATGGTTGTTATTACTATGGCTTGTTTTGTTAGTGGGAAGGAAGGCTGAGTGTTTATCAGGAATGGGGCCATGGTGTATATAGAACTGGCTTGTTCCAAGTCAGGGCTGAAAGCATCTTATTCTACTGTATACCAATGCCAGCTCAGGGCTCCTGGTGCTATCCAAGTCTTTCATTAATTAGTACTGAGGCAAAGAGGGTGTGACATAGATACACTGTAGGCATCTTGGGGCCTTTTGGGGGCCTACTTCCTTGCTGATCCTCTTCATATATGGACTTTGTTACCCATAACTTTGAGAAGCATGTTTTCATAGCATCTCTGTGTTATGAGTACAAGACTAGAAGTCACTGTCCTGGGTCACAAAGCACTCAGTGACAAAACTGGCATTGGAGCCTCCATTGGTCTGACTCCAGGGATGCCAAAGAAGAATAACACAAATGGTCAAGAGTGTGAGGTCTGGAATCAGAAAGACCTGGGGCTTTGGATGTCTATGTGACATTCGAGAGAGCAATGGAGGCACCTGGATTTGTTTGTCTAGAGCAGTGGTTCTCAATCTGTGGGTTGCGACCCCTTTGGGGATTGAACAACCTTTTCACAGGGGTCGCTTATCAGACACCCTGAATATCAGGTATTTACATAATGATTCATAATGGTAGCAGTTATAAAGTAGTAACTAAAATGATGTTATGGTTGGGGGTCACCACAACATGAAGAACTGTATTAAAGGGTTGCAGCATTACAAAATTGAGAATGACTGGACTAGAGGATGGGACCCATGTGCTTTATATGCTACGTCATGATTTCATGAGATGCCATGGAAAACAGAAACTTTGTCAATGAAACTGTCATATAATGCTGTCTTCCCACTTGCAATTTTAATTGTATCCTTATAGAAAGAACCCTTGGGTTTATTTAACTTTTTAATCACGTGCCTTTGTAACTACATCTACACAGGAATGCAAGCAAAATAATTTGCTTAAGATAGTCCTAAAACTACCTAATTAGAGACCAACTCAACGTTGTTGATGTCCATGTTCTTCAACACTCTACCATCCTGAGGATTTTAAGCCAAAAATCCCCATTATAAAGTTGTGATGTATATTCCCAGATATGACAATGATACCTAGACCACTCACTGCTCAATCACAATGATGGCAACAGACACTTCAGAGATGTTAAAACAGGCAAAGGAAAGTGTATATCTTCAAACAGATGAAACGTAGTAACTACCTTATAGAGTGCATAGGAGAGTAAATAGTCGTGACTGAAAGGAGTGTAGATGGTCAGGCTGGACCTGTAGGTCTCATACCACCACCACCACTGCTAGTCTAGTCCATTCTTTGCGATATGTAGCATCCATCTGTGGCTCTGTGGGATCTGTCTTCAGATTTTGAGCCAATATGCATCACTGGTGAGTGAGCCACTGTGCCCTGGAGGAAGGTCTGTCCCATGTCCTCTCAGCTTCCCCTCTCTCCTTGTGTCCTGGAGCTCCTTTCCTCCCCTCCCCTTCCCTTCCCTCCCCTCCCCTGCTTTACCTATCTCCTTTCTCTTCATCTCCTTTCTCTTCCTCTCTCTGCATCTCCTTTGTGCTCCCTCCCCAGCTCTTCTGCAAGCAAAGTGCTCTGTCACTCCTGCTCTCTTGTAGGTTTAGAGTGAATGGAAGTGTCCTTTTGAAAACCTTGCTCTGTCTGAGGCTCCTGAGCATCTCAGAGAGACACAGGCTCCTTTGCACCCCCCCCTCTGTTTAAGACGTGCTCATTTGGTTAATGATTAGCAGGGTTGCCCCTGTGTGATCCACCCCGCAGCAGAGGTAGTAGTGGGGGCTGGGCCCTCCCCAGAGGCCTGTGGCAGGACTGTGTGCTGGTCCTTCCTCTGGTGATTAGAAAGATCGGCTTAGGACTTGTCTAAAAAGAACCCATTTGTTCCATCTGTGATTTTTTTAACTCCACAGTTTTTATGATGAGTCTTATACATGCATTTAATAACACTAAAGTGTTTGATTATGTTCATTAAGAAGCAGTCTGTGAGCTTGCCGGGGCCTTTAGTGTTAAGTGTGTTTGAACTGCCTACAATGAAAGGCCCAGGACAAAAAAATGAACTGTGGCAGCAATCCTCATAAATTATGGGCTGTACCTGACACACCTGTGCTGTCACTAGGTGTGGTCCTGGGCTTGGGGCAGAGGAGCAGTGGGGTCTCCTTTCTCGCAGGGCCTGAGCAGCAGCATCAGCCACCTCTGTCATTCTTCCTCTTCAGTCTGAATCCAAGCGCAGAAATACTCGGGGATCAGGACCACTCCAGCCAACGATCTGCTTGTGCTTGTGCTATGGTGGGTGCTCTTTACCCCACAACACTGCATTTGATACACACAGGCAAGTGTTGTCGCCCCATTTTACAGATTCAGAGACAAAGGTAAATATTTTTTAATTGGTAAACATCAGGAGCCATTCTCTGAAGATAAGGCTTTCTGATTTTAAAGCTGAAACTATCTGCCTGAGACTGGGTGCTGAATTCAGAATGATACCCATTTGGGGGCTGGTGAATGGAGAAGGAGGAAGGAGTAGATGCTGAGGCCAAGGGAGCAGAGACCTTCAGAAGGAAGCATCTTCCTCCTTCCCACTGCGCTGCAGCCCATTTGAGGCGTGCATCATGCTGGAAACAGAATCAGGACAGAAAAAGCCACTTGAAATGAACGGCGCCTAGACAGGCCGCCATAGTGGCGTGATTGATACCGGAGCACGTAGGTGTAATGAAACTGATGCTGGCTTCTCTGCACCTGTGATTTATTGAGGACAAATTTAAGATGAGAAAGGGCCCCATACCAGGAGCTGCATCTTCCCCTTCAAGGGAGGGTGGTCATCCATCACAAGCCATTGCAAGGGCCCATTGCAAGCGGCTCATCAGATGAGCCAATAGTCTCTTTGTTGGGGTTCCTAACAAGTGTTGGATCAGCAAAAGTCTATTTATGCTGGTGGACCTTTCAGGACCAATTTGTAGTGGGTCACTGATTCTGCTGGGGTATTATCTTCTTTACTGCTCGGGCCAGTTGGGGAACGCGGCAAAGATTAATGGTTTTGGCTGCCAGCTTGCCGCTGCAATCTACTGCTTCTGGACCAAAGATTAAGTTTTTTTGTGTTTTACCAGAAAAGGCCCACCTTGTGTATGAGATGGGCTTTGATTTACTGACTTGTGATGGAGAAAGAGTCATGGAAATGTACTTGGTGATGCCGGGGATTTGGCAGATGGCTCTTAGGCCTGGCATCCGCTCTCTGCATCCTGGATAGAGAACTGGCTGAAGGCTTCTGGTGTGAATCCTGGGGTCTGCAGACTCATGCCTGCTCCTCCATGCTCACAGAATGTCAGGGCCCTGGCTGGCACTTGCAGCTATCTCTGGGTTCAGGAAAGCAGGCAATACTCCAAACCAAACTTGGATATTTATTCAAAACAGTTATCAAATAATATAGTGATGGACTTTTCCCACTTGTTGGAATTCTATATGCTCTTTTTAATACACTTTAGAGGAAAAAATTCAAAAAATAAATAACAACACAGAAATATGACCGCTAACACTTGGCTTACATTTTTTGTCTAGAACCTTTGCTGCTATCATGCATTTGCTTGCTCTCTTACACGATTAAATGAATACTGCGTTTACATGGATTTTTAAAATGTGACTTTGTAGCCTGCTTTTGACAGTGACTATTATCCCTTAGGTCTTTCCTCATCTTTTCATTTTCCTTCTCAAGTTGGGTTTATTGAACCACCTCCAGTGCCAAAGGCCTGTCCTGCTCTTCAGCAGGTATCCATTGTCTCATTCTCAGCCAGTCTGAGAGGACCACGGAGTTGATTAAGGCATGCTGCTCCTGAAGACAAGGACCAAGGTCCTCTTGGGGGACACACATAAGCTGTAGAGTGCTACCTCACACGCATCTCTCGCAGAGGCCCAGAATGCTTTGCATGGTTTGGAGGCTGGGGCTTGTCATTCCTGACCTCTTCTAGGTCTCTGTAGAGTCTTTGTTCCAGACAAAGATGCAAGCACTCGGTTCTGAGGAGAAAGAGCTGCAGTTGGATATGCCAGCTTGGGGTTGGAAGCCACTCTGCTCATCCTACAGGGACATCAGCATTCCAATCTTGGAAGACTAGAGAAAGAGCCCTAAGGAACCAACCAACCATACCAGGCAGCTGCAGAAGGTTTCAGGGAGCCACTCACATACAGCACAGAGGCACCCAGCCTTAGAGCTTTAACACATATGAGGTGGACTCTCCCAGCTGCTGACCATTAGTGAGTCTTTCTCAACACCTCATTTTCCTCATCTGAAAAATGGGGCTTCTCTCCCCAGCTCCTGGTCTTCTGTGCCCATTGACCATGAATGAAGATGTGTGTGAAGCCATGTTCAGCTCATGCCAGCATGGTCCATTTTCCAGATGCTGAGCTGACTCAGATGGGTGGGCTCTAGTTGTTGCAACAACAGGTCTGACTTGTGCGGGGCCTTTTCCTTAGGACCCTTTGTCTCGGGGCCATAAATCACTGGTCAAGGGGCCCTGCAGTCGCCTAGGATGTCTTGTCCTTGACTGTGGCTGGATGCAAAACGGAACATGAAAGGAGTCTGGGCCTGCTTTCACCCAGATCTTAAAATCCTAATGAGGAATATTATTTCCTTGGTAATCCCAGTGGTCCTCTTTGCCATGACCTTTTCTCTGCTCTGGTGAGCAGGCTTCCTCTTTATCCTGCTCCTCAACAAATTCTAGAAAGAAGTGGGCATTTTCTTTAGACAGCATGTGCACATGCCTTTATAGCTCTTGTCTTGACCCATCACAGGAGCATCTGTGAGCAGGCCCAATGCCTTTGTCCCTGCCTCTGTCTCTGTGTGCCATGGTATTTAGGGAAGAGAGCTTTTTTTTTTTTCAGGTCAAGAGCGGTGATTCTCAGCCTCAGGTGCTCCTTGTTGGCTTGTCCTTTCTATCACTCTGTCTCAGTTACTCCTTTATGGTCTGCTGTGGGATGTTCTCTATGCTGTGAATGTATTGCTCTGATTGGTTAATAAAGTGCTGATTGACCAGTAGCCAGGCAGGAAGTATAGGCGGGACAAAGAGAGAGGAAAATTCTGGGAACAGAAAGGCTGAGTCAGGAGTCACCAGCCAGATACAGAGGAAGTGAGATGTAAAAGTACCAGTAAGCCACGAGCCACGTGGCAAGGTATAGATTAATAGAAATGGGTTAATTAAGATATAAGAACAGATAGCAAGAAGCCTGCCATGGCCATACAGTTTATAAGTAATATAAGCTTCTGAGTGATTATTTTATAAGTGGTTGTGGGGTCCATGGGATTGGGCAGGACTAGAGAAAACTCCAGATACAATGGTCTCCCCAATTCCTTGTACCTCACTGCCCCAGGACATTTGCTCTTACTGTTCTTTTCGCCTCAGTGCACTTCCTGGGCTCCTCACAAAGCCATGCCCATCATATCCTTCAAGTCTCTGCTTAAGTGTTACAGAGAAAGTGTCCCTGAGCATCCCTCAGGCCAGACAAAGTCACGTCCTCCATGTGAAATGCCAGCATGACCCATAGCTATCCTTATGTAGACTTCTCATGCTTTGTAGAGATGTGTTTTCACAATGGCAGACGCAGCAAGCATGGGGCTCTCCCTTCCACGCTAGCAGTACCACAGCGTTAGGATGATGGGTTCTGCACTTCCCACATAGTATGCTTTCAACACGCAGGTGTGTTGTCTGAACAAAGAGATGATAGATGGGCAGATAAATTGAGGAGGGAGTGAGCAAAAGAATGGCTGAGTTTCTGAGTGGTATGCAAAAGTTCTCTTTCCCCAGGGCCTGAGAATAGGTAAGGGACATGCTGCTCCTTGGATGGCCAATGGCTTGCTTGAGAGGCCTTCCAGTCTCTTCTATCTCAGGGGGCCAAGCCGTGCTCACTCCTAATGCCTCTGATCCCTTCATCTGTAGCTCCTCCTACTTGGTGACCTGCCTTCACCAGCTGCCCTTCTGTTTCCCCTCTTTTTGTTGGAGTATTTGAAAGAAATATTAGGTACCAGCTCATTTTATACCTAAATAGTTTAGAAGCTATGACTAACTAATCATGACTTAGACATACTTTTAACATGATCATACATAATATCAACACCGCATTTATCAAAGTAGAAATAACAGTTCTTTTCATAGCCAATACTTGCTTGATAGTCAAATCTTCCAAATTTTCTCAAAAATACATTTTTACATGTGTGTGTGTTTGGGCCATGCTATCAGTAATTGCATTTCATTGGTATGCTTCTTAAGCGTCTTCCTGATAGCCCACATTGAGAATAAGAGAAGTGTCATTTATTTCTCTTTTTTAGAATGCTGTGAGTTTCTGTTGGAACGTCTGCTTACCTCTGGGTAGCTCTAGGTCTTGCACTCATCAGACTATCTCTCCTTGTGGGTGTGGCTGATGGCCCCTCCCGGTGCTGTTCAGTGGGCTCCTCCATTCATCCCCAGTGCTTCCCAGAAGCCGATAGTTACGGTGTCCTCATATTCGATCTTTGGCTGGAAGCCTTTGTAGCTAGTGTTGCGTTCTCCGTGTTGAATCACGTCCTAAAGTCTGGTTGTCTCTCTTTTAACGATGTTAGAATCGATGTGTGGTTCACCCTGCCCTTAATTAACTCCTACTCCTGTCTCTGTTTCCATTGCTATATGAACTTGTTTTGCAAAACAAGTCAGTTGAGTACATCGATCATATTGAGCAGAAGTGGGGATGGGCAGGAGCTGGTGGCAAGTGCCCTGGCTTTGAGCGGCAGGCCCAGGTGAGAGGATTCAGCTCTATCTGTCAGCATTCTGGAGTGTTACTGTGATGGCATTGAGAAGTAGCAGACAGGGAAGTGCTTGGTGCACAGTCAGTATACAGAGCGCCCTTCTTCACCAGTCTGACAAGGCTACTGCTGTTCGTTCCCTTAGATATGGCAGGGTAGGCAACTTGCTCAAAGGCCACCCAGCTTGTACAGGCAGACCCAGGATTTGAACCCTGACACCAGGCTCAGAGCCTGTGTTTTTAGACGCAGTGCTGTGCAACCCATGGCCTATCAAAGGAGGAGTTCCCTGCCCTTTTCCACACTGGGGGCTTTTTTAAAGCATTACTAGGAACCTTCACCTGGTGGCTTAAGGATGTGCACAGGGTGGAGTAAGTCAGCCCCCAGTGGCCGGAGCAAGTACTGCACTCTTCTCCCACCTTTCCAAGCCACCCTTTCTTCCTTCACTACTGGTAGACTCTCCAGGGCTGATAAGCTTGCGTGTGGGAGGTGTGGCTGGAGAACATAAACTCCAATCTTTATTTGGGTGAGGTTTTACCTGCCTAGAAAAAGGAACAAAATCCCAGAGATGCTAGGTGACTTGCTGAAGATCACATAGTAAATGTCTCACTGAGTTAGGATGAGAACCCCAGACTCTCCCCAGCTTTGGGCACTTTTGTCTGGACATTTCAGTCCTTCTCTGCTCCCTTCCCTGCTGAGTTAGGTTTATTCTGATCAGGATTCTTTACAGGTTGAGAGGGTGGGGGCGCTGGAGCAGGGTGGTCAACCATGCCTGCCAGAGTGGCTTCAGTCATTCAGGGCCTGTCTACCTGTCATATAGCCAGTTCCCTTCTTGTCAACCACTATAGGTGTCTCAGCCTGCTAACCTCACCTCCCAGGGCCTCAAACTTGAAGCAAAAATCACGTAAAAGACGCAGAGCCTGTCTGGGAGCCCAGTTCTTCTGGCTGTAACATGTAGCCCTGGTTATCAGAGCCCCAGTGTCTCCTCTTGCTCCCCATCTTCCAGAGGAGATAAGAGCATCTCAGAGGAGAATAGCAACTGAGAAGCCCACACTGCCTCAGAGGCAGGGTGGGATGCTGCAAAGGGCCAGGTCTCCCATGGGGACTGTGTACCCATATCCAACACAGAGGGTTAGTTTGTGAGCTCAGAGTATCTGGGCTGGAAGCTGGAGGGGTTGCTCACCTAGGAAACGGCCTATAGTCCATGGTCCAGTTTGTCTGATGACAGAAGCCAAGATAATGATTGAAGGTGGCTTTGGGTTCCCTGGGCAGCCTCTGGCGCCAAAGCCTGGGGGGCTGTGTTGGCGCCTTACACCGGGGCATTCACTAATGGACTATGGCTGATCCCAGGTCTGATTGGCAGCCAGTCCTGAGGTCCTCAGGGAGATCCTGGAAACTGTGGTCTTCAATCTGGAGACACTGTCCCTTCTGGGAGGCCCCTGTGGGGGATGGGGTGGGGTACTCAATTTGGTCCGAGAAAGGAGTGCTTCTGAGCCCCTGGGTGAGACAGAGGGAACATGGATTGAATCTCCCTGTTCCCTGACTGCCTGGATGGAATACAAGCCGAACTTCCAGACAGTAAAATGCAGCAAACTGTCAGGATACGAGCTCTTAGTCCTCTCCTCCTCCCGCCTCTCTGTCCAGCTCCTCTTCATTGGCTGGTACAACACCCACCTCTGTGCCAGGGTGTAGTGGGGCCAGTGTCGGCGCTCAGATGGATTTTTAAATAATACCTTGGGATATGGTGACCGCCCCTCCCCACACCCCCAGGACAAGCTAGAACCAGTACAGAGGGGAAGAATGAACTCTTCCGGAGGGCTCCGAGAAGTAAGGGCTCCCATATGTCTGAGAAAGATATTCCAGGCCTGGGGGGACATCACAAACAATGACACAGAGGAACAAATGAAGATGCAGGGAGCGGCTGGGAAGTGAGGCAAGAGGGCAGACCCTCAGAGCAATGCAGAAGTCCCGCGCTCGTCTGCTTGGCAACTGGGACCCACTCAAGGCTTTGAAGAGAGGACAGAGAAGAAGTGTACTGGGGTCTGCCCAGAGTCATGACTGACTCCTAAGGGCATGAGGCAAGGTGACAGAAAAATGAGAAACTGATGTGGTTGACCTTGTTCTAGGACAGTGAGTAGGCAGCCGCTTTGTGCGTTACCCAAATGTTCCTCGCAGTGCCCAAATTTTACTCGTTTACTAAAAGAGTGAGAAAAAGGCGCGCTGGGAAACTGCTGTAAACCCCGTGCAAATCACCATGGTAACCTGATTAGCAGCTAAATTAAGTTCATGATTAAGAAGAAATAAATAAAAATAACTCTCCTCCTTAGCTGGGGCTACCCACTGGGCCGCTGGTGGCCGAGCAGGATGCTGAGGCCTGGGCTGGCCCCTGCAGGAAAGTTGGGGTAGGAGGCCCTAACTTGCCCAACGAATGTGCCACAGGGAAGAGAACGGTCCACCTTAGCACTGCCTGGGGGTGATGAGGCCCCTGGCGGTCAGGCCCTAGATTGCAGGCTGTGTTTCCACAGGTCAAGGCCATGGTTTTCTCTGCAAGGGTCCCGTATCTTCCAAAGACGCCCTTTTGTTATCCTGTACCAGTCTTCCCTCTGTGAGCACCCACGCTCGATCCAGAGTTACTTTTGCTTCTAGAAAGGCTGAGTTCAGCATTGGACACAGATGTAACAGGAGTTTCATGCACTGTGTGTGTATAAGAGGTTATGGAAACATAGGCAAGCCAGGGAGGCTTCCTGGAGGAGGGAGTGCTTAGGAAAAAGACAGATATGTGGTTGCTGGACAGTGTTTACTTCTGGTGAACATTTTGTGTCTCTTGCTTGGAGTGGACTAGCAGGCCAAACTAGAAATAGGTGGTCATGGACCCTAAGGAACTCAAAAGAGAATAAGTAACAGGAGAAGTGCACGGAGGGAGAGGAGCTTCTCATATTCCCTTTATGGACTTTTTCCCGGCCAAAGCTATTGAGAGCTATGGCTAGAGTCAAAGGGACTTTGAATCTATGCTGTATTGCTTGGTAGCTGTGGCTTCTGGCAAGTGATTCGGTTGACGTGAACTTCCTTGTGTATGAAATGGAGGCAACTACGATCATAATGCCTATCTCCATGGTTAGTGAGGAGAATTGAATGAAATGAGAAATGCTAATTGTATCTCATCTCTTGCATGTAAAAAATCCCCAGTAAGATGCTCACTGATGTTAAGGTAAGTACTTGGGAAAACCTGCCTTGAGCTGATGGAAGATAGAGAGTGGAATGGCCAGGAAGGGCCTGGCTGAGGTCTCCTGAGTAATTGTTGTAGGTACACGCTGGGTGGATAGCCCCTGCCCTGGCACCCCCATGTGTGTGTTTGGCCCTTGGCTGTACTTCTGGCTGCTTCCAGTCCATAATTCAGCACCAGTGCTGGAGTTGGTTCACTCCCATGAGATGGGGACCCTCAACAGCCCCAGGAACTTGTAACTTCTCTAGCTCAGGCTGAAGCTTCAGCCTCTTCCTTCTTGCTCTTTTCACAGGTGTCTGTGGCCTCCCTGCCCATCCTGCTCCTTCCTCATCCCTCCTTCCCAGTGGTACCCTAGTAAATCTTTTGCTTGCTTCCAAGTTGACACAGAAGGTCTCGGAGGGAGAATCCTGCACATGGGTGGTTGAAGTGGGAGAAACAAAACCCAGTAGCTTTACAGTGGGGATGCTGATGGGATGTCGGTGACAGGAAATGCTGTTTTTTTTCTTGAGTCCTGTCCTCAAATGTGGTTCTGTGTGTTCCCCTATGTGCACAGCTCCTCCCACCCCCACCGAATGTGCATCAATCGCTGCTTTTTAAGTTTTCTTCTTTTTGCACTAACAGAATGCTAGTTCCTGATGGAGGATCAAGAAGTATTTAGTCCATTCTTACACCTAATCTCACAGAAGTCCTTGGGTCCAGTAGAAGTTCCATCAAAGTCGCACAAAACCGAGTGCCGTCAGGACCCAGGTCAATTTTGGTTTTGCCTCCTGGTGTTTGGAGATGCACCATGCTAGCTTATTTGAGCTTTTTGTTTATGTCACAGGGACATCTGTGTCCCCCTTCCCAGTCACACAGTGGGTAGTGGCAGCCTTGCTTCAGACTTCTTTTGCTTGTCCCCTGTCTTTGCTAAGCTCTCTGTGTGGATCTGCTCTGCCAGGGGTCCTCAGGGTCCTGGCTCCTTCCCACCCTGTTCTCAGCCTCCTTCTTCCCTCAGCCCCTCCTCCCTCCTGCGTGCCTGTTGAGATCAGGGAGGCTGAAAACCCAACCCTTACATCAAAAGGGAGCTTG
The DNA here is from genome assembly GCA_902168325.1 of Peromyscus nudipes. Taxonomy (NCBI): domain Eukaryota; kingdom Metazoa; phylum Chordata; class Mammalia; order Rodentia; family Cricetidae; genus Peromyscus; species Peromyscus nudipes. The sequence continues at coordinate 36,628 of CABHPH010136232.1, forward strand.
AAAAATACTTGGAGCAAAATCTGCTAACTGTGCATCCTCGCTCTGTGCCGGGACCGATATTAAATCAGGAAATGGCACTGAACAGCCGCGCTAAACACAGAAACAAGGGTTGTCAACACAGAAACCAAAAGCAATCTCTAACAGGCAGAGGTGAAAGGATCTGGCACAAGGCCGGATGGGGGCTGAGACCCAGGAGAGGGTTCCTAGGCTGGATTTGTCTCTACTGTCTCTCCAGCATTTAGAAGGCAAGCGGCTTCCCAGTTCTGCCGCCCAGAGACGGAAGAGAATGAAGCATGCTGTTGAAATACTGTTGAGGCCCTTCTTTGTTTTTCCATAAACATCTATTTAGCACCTACTATGTGCCTCCTTACAGTGACTGAAAAAGATGCTTGCCCGTGTGGAGATGATTTGCTGACTCCTGGGACAGAGCTCCAGTTCTTTGGCCGCTGAGTGCTGGCTCTTGCAGGGCTCTGCAGTTCTCCAGCCTCTCTGAAACAGCTGCCCCCAGGGGCCCAGGAGACAGGGCCCTTCCTTGGAGGCCTCCTCCAGACAATTCTTGCTTTTGTGTTTGATAAATTTCTGCCTAGCCTCCAAAGCTGCTGGCAAATCTCCCCTCCTCTCTGCAGCCTTCTCTGCCACTACCTCTCCTCCGGCGGCAGTCATTTGCTTGAGCCCTGATGGCACTGTGAATGTACTGTCACCACACCACCTTCCCAGATGCAATGGCAAGGCCTGCAATTTCCTGGATGAAGGAGCCCTCGTCTCCCAGCAATGCTTGCAGAATTGACATAAAAATGAAAAACCTTGATAAAAATCCATTGTTGATGGATTGCCGTCCTAGCTTCTCGATGGGAAATTAAATAGGTACAATCTTGTTGGAGGCTAATTTGACAATATTAACATTGATAATACACCTATCTTTCAATCTAGCAATCCCTTTCCTTGCTTTGAAGAGAAATGCTTGCACATGTGTTAAAAGGAACATATATAAAAGCTGTTGGTTGCAGCATCGTTTGCAACAGGGAAGCTTCGGAATGCCTTAAATGCCCCTCAGTATGGGACTTGCTTTTTTAAAAAGAGAGGAAGAAAAAGAAAAATGACAGCACATCCATTGGGCAAAATGCTACACATACGTAAAAAAGAAAGAAGCAGATGCAGGTATATTGACAAGGGGGTTACTGAGTAAAATAATCTAGCGGAGGCTGGAGACATAGATGTTACAAACAACATTGTTGCATGTTTTACTCCAGGAAACTGGTCTTCTATCTTGTATATTTCATCTTAAAATGAAGAAAGGGAAAAAGAGCTAGAGTGGCCACAGCAGTTCCTGCCTGACCGGAGCCTAGGCTTCATCATCACAGTCCAGCATCAGCATCATTTTGTCAGCTTTTTACAATCGAAGGGTTCTGTTCACTTCCTCAGTAGCTAGAAATCAGCTCCCTAGCTGGGAGAGCATCCAGGCAAAGAAGGGGAAATCAAGAAGGCCAGTGGGTTAGAGGAGCCAGATCGCCCCATTTCTTGGGTTAGTCTTTGCATGTTAGGAGGAAGGAATGAGGCTTGATTCTGGAATAAATGCTAACAAGGGGGAGGAAGGTATTGGGGCATGCAGGGGAGGTCTGAAGGTTCAGAGATATTGAACAGTAAGCAAGTCTCTGGGTTTGCCCCGGTTTTTTTTTTAATTCATTCATTCATTCTCCTACTCACTTATTCATTTATTCCATAACTACAATTGAATCCCTCCTGCCATGGGTATTATGTTGGCTACTGGGAACACAGGAACAGCCTCCAGGAGCTCCAGGTCATTTCGGGGTGTTTCACTGAGTGTGTTTCAGTAATCTTTGTGGTTCAACAATCTGTGTTTTTAGCACATTTTCTCAAGTGAAAATAATTTGGACTGACTGATAAACCACACTTGACCTCCCCCATATTGTTTCCTGAGACCTCTCTTGAACCTGAGGTCACCCTGATCCACCTGGCAGAAGCGGGGGGGGGGGGGGTAGAGTGGCCTGAGCCTTGCTGTCTGACACCGTGGTATGTGGCTTTCCTAGAATGCTGTGGATCTCTTCTGACCCCCAAACCCAGCTACAACCCAAGTCCTCCCGAGGCCTGGGAAGATCCACATCCTACCTTTTCTAAGTCCTTCAGAGGCAAGCAGCCAAGTCCTTCTGGGTAGAGGGTGGTGTCATATGCAAAGACCCATGGCAGAAAATATCTTAGTCGGTGGAGGAACTTAAAGGAACTGGCATGCCTGGAGCATTAGTGGAGGAAATAAGTACAGTTAGAATCTGGTGGGAGAAATCACATGCAGCTGGAGAGAGTAGAGCAGTGGAGATAGAATGACCAGTTTCATAGATTAAGACTAACTTAACTAGCTCTATTGCCCCATGGAAAAGCAAAAGTCAATTAGCCCAGAACCAAAGCCTGTTGTCTTTTAAGCCATGGATGAGGGTGGCTTGGACTCGGGGAGGTGCCAGATGGAGAACTAGAGAGCTGGCTCCTGAGGTGGAGGGAGACAGCTATTCTGGTCAGGCTAGGAGAGGTGAAAGGCAGGATGTGGTTTCAGATTCTGTAATGGTGGCCTTGGGTCACGCTCAGGTGTGGTGAGAAGGAAGTGGCACTGGTGGGCCTTCACCCAGCTGTGGCTTTGAGCAGTGTCAGCCCCTTCTCATGACCACAAGCCACATCCCCCTTCTTTTCACCCCCCCCCCGTAGCTTTCTCTGCCCCCTCCTCTTCTCTTACCCCCTTTCCTTCTATCTTCCAAGCCTCTCCCTTCTTATTCTCCCTCTCCTTTTTCTCTCAGATATTTAAGAGATTAATTGGTACTAAAGGTCAAACTCAGGACACAGGCAGGACCATCAAAGCCAAGGCTGAGGTTCAGAGCCAGCATCAGTGGTCCAGAGGCTAAGGGTAAGGGACAGAGTGGGAAGGCTGCAAACCTTCCCTTTGTTTACAGTTTGCCTTGGTTTCTTGCTGTCCCCACACAATCAGGGAAGAGAAGGAACCCAGGGATTCTTGTGGCATCCAAACACTTCCCTTAGAATTGGGAAGAGGCTCAGCAGCGACAAGAGCAGCCACTAGTCTCTCAGAGAGTTGGAGATCTCCAAGAGACAGCATCTGGAAAAGACCTGTTCAGGCACCTAGATCCCCGGGGCTCTGCCCACTCAGGGTAGAGGAACCCATCCCCCACTGCACAGGATTCTGAAGAAGTTCTGGTTTATTACCTCTGTGTAAATTGAAATGAATCACTTAACCTCTGAGAGCCTCCCTCTGTCTTTGGGTGAGCTGGTGATGACCTTGCCCACTGCAAGGACCTCTATGGGTGGGATGATCCAGTAATATGAAGCTCTTAGGACTCTGATGTGTATCCCCAGCTACCTGCCTGCCAATCTGTGCAAAGCAGGATTATGATAATAGCTGCTGCCCATGAGAGATGTGAAAATCAGAATCCAATGGCAAAGTGGCATTTCAAATTCCAGTGTGGGTGGAAGTGAATGTTATGAGAAACATCTCTTTCAGGCCATACTGCCCAGTGGGTTATGGGAATGTGAGCCTGGTATGTATCCTAAAATTTTCTCTCAGACACACTAAAATAAAGTGAAAGGAAATTGACATTTCTGTTGTAGTACAGATCCCCGCCCCTTTGCTGTGTGCGGTAGGGGTTCTCCATGAAGGGCAGATATTATGATTATGGTTGCTACAGGGCCCGAGTACCAGGACATAGCATAGTACAAAACCTTTTTGGAAGTGCTGGTTTGGATTCTGATGGCAGTTGTACGAGGCCGGACTAAGTGGAAGTGGTAGCTACTGTCTGGACAGAGGAAGAGGTAGGGCAGAACGACCTCAATGCCCTCTCCCCTTCGCTTCTTGGAAGCCACAGACTTCCGGAGATTTGCAGAGAGCATTGGCAACAAGAAGTCTTCCTTTGGGGTATTGTGAAGGTAACGCCACCGACTTCAGGGCTTCTTGCAAGACAAGTGTGGAGAGAAAACATCCGAAGGCAGGCTTCTGTAAGTTTTCTTTCCAAACGCTAGTCCCTCCCCAGTAGAACTCAGGCCCCGGGGGCCCTTGAATCCACGGGCTTCTGCTTGGCAGCCTCCAATAGTAGTAAGGCCGCTGCTATCTAGGTGGGCTGCGAGGCTGAGTCTCCAACCACTACACATAAAGAAAGAGCTGCGGTTCCCCACTCAGTACACACACTGCATACACACGCACACTTCTCCCGTGTGCCATAAATCTCACTCCTACACTCGCAGATCCGCCTACTCGCTCACTAAGCACCTGCAGCCCTCCGGGAAACCTGGATGAACCGCACACCTCCCCGCTGAACGCAGGTGCCAGGGCGCCGCCCAAGTCTGGAAGCACGGGCAGGAAGGCGCACCACTGGGTATCTATCAGGTTACCCTGATGGCGTGGCAGAGATGCCACGAGGGCAGCGCCCGCCGAGAGAACGTCCTGTTCCGCCTCTCGCTCTTCAATGCCTTGGAGAGTAATTTCTTCCCCTAGGACAGGAGTGCCTCGAGGCCCTGTGGCTAGGACCCCTCAGACTCCCTGTATCACTCGCGGTGCAGTTAAAGAATTCCAAGATGATGCAGCCGAGTTCGCTTTAGAGTAAAACAATCTCAAAGACGAGTTGAGGCGCTAGAAAGAAACTGTTCGGTACAGGGACTCTAGCCACTGGCAATCCCGGCTTTCCTTAGGCTCGCAGAAGGCTGCCTGGGCCTCCTGCCTCTTTCCCCTTGCTTCCCGGACTCTCTCCACTTCCAACATTCCATCAAACTCTCAGTTAAAATGCTGTCACAGCCCCCTCTGTATGTCCCCTGTCTTTCAGGGCTGGGGAGCCGTCCTTTGTCCCGTCCTGCAGTGATACCCAGGACCGGGAAGAATCGGCATATGGATATCCAGACTGCGGTGACAGTCTGGAGAGGAAGGTCATTAGCCCAGCAGTTCCAGTTCCAAGATCCTGCAGCAGAGCACATCAGGAATTAGAATAGGTGAGGCTGGACCATGAAATGGAATAGGCTGTGAGCAAAGGCCTTCACTTGGGGCAGCCTTCCTGTCTTACCCT
>CABHPH010136233.1:3196-40113 GCA_902168325.1 Peromyscus nudipes
TCTCTCTCTCTCTCTCTCTCTCTCTCTCTCTCTCTCTCTCTCTCTCTGGATTCCTATCTCAGACTGCCACCACGCTAGGTAGCTGCTTTGAAATTCCCTCAGACTTCTACTGTTTTACACAGACTTGATAAGTCAATTAAGATATCAGATATCTTAAAGGAAGAAACTACTAAAAAGAGAAAAAATTTTCCCACATTAAAAAATTGGAAATATTTTTACAATGGGCAGAAATTGGTCTTTGTTTGATAACACATTAGGCAGTCTGAAAATGGAACAATTAAATGAGAGGATAATTAATGTTGATGGGATGTATGTAACATCAATTATGAATATTATTTGTTTAATTATCCTTATTTTAGTATTTAAAAAGTTGGTCAATTTAAGTGCCAAGATAAAAGCTCTAGAAAAACCTGTTAAAATGAATTACAGAGAAATTCAGACCCAGACAGAAGAATTTAAAGGTGAACTTATTTCAGGATTGAATTGTATGGTTACAGAGAGACAGCCTGTTTTCAGACAATCAAACTTAATTTATCCAATAGCCTTAAAGGAACTACCTGCTCAAGGGCGTGTACAAGCAAATTGAACTCCTGTGCAATTGTTAGATTTAAGGAGATTTAAGGAAGCGATAGTATCATATGGCATGCATTCTCCATTTGTAAAGCAAATGTTAAACTCATGGTCAACTAGTAATAGGATTATTCCTCAGGACTGGAAAGAATTGGAAACAGCTGTCCTGGAATCCGGAGCACAATTACAGTGGCAAGCATGGCTTAAGGAGGAGGCTAAGACAATAGAAGACCAATGTAGAACTAGAGGTGTGGAAATTTCCCAGGATCAGCTTCTTGGAGAAGGTGAATACTCTGATATACAAAGACATTGTTTATATGATAACTAAACCTTAATTCTATGCTGCCTGGCAGCCATGAATGCATAGGATAGAATTGAGGAAGCATGGAAGAAAACTGAATCATTCACAAAAGTTATACAGGGCCCAGAGAATCCTTCATGGATTTCTTACAAAGGCTGTCTTCAGCAGTAAATAGAATGATACCAAATTCAGAAGCTAGAAAGATAATAATTGAATTTTTGACTTTTGAGAATGAGAATGCAGCATGCAAAAAAAAAATTACTCAGGCCATTAAAGGCAAGATCTGCACCATTGGAGGATTGGATCAGGGACACAATTAATATTGAGTCTCATGACCAAAATGATATGTGGATAGGAGAAGCAATTTCAAAACATTTGAGGAAAAATGTCAGATGTTTTGGTTGTGGCAAACAAGGTCACTTGAAAAGGGAGAGTAAACAGGGTGTTCCTAGAAAGAATGTTTATTCAAAGAAGAGGGCAACAGAATGCCCCTCCCTTCTGGAGTATGCAGAAGTTGTGGTAAGGGTAAACATTGGACCAAGAATGTAGATCAACAAGGGACAGACAAGGTAATCCTTTGCCTCTGTCCTTGGGAAACTCCCAGAGGGGCCTCATGCAGGCCCCCCACAGCAAATTCAGTTCAGACATTTCCTACCATCATAGAAGAAACTCCTACTCAGAGCAATTAAATAACCATATGCCTATTGGAATAAACCAGGCTGCTCAGGGTGATAGAACAGCTGTAGCAGAGAGAACAGGAAATTCAGGAGAAACCATAAAGCAAATTTTTTGGCAAACTTCTATAAATGAACAAAGACCAAAACTAAAAATATGAATAAATGATGTTTTCTTGGATGGTTTAGTAGACACAGGCGCAGACATGACAATAATTGCACCAGAATTTGGCATCCAAATTGGCCTCTTCAGGAGGTAAATGTTCAGCTGTTAGGGATTGGAACATTATCTCATTGAAACAGAGTGAAAGATGCTGGAATGTATAGGGCCAGAAGGACAGAGAGGAAAATTAAAGCCATATGTGGCTAATATAGCTATGAACTTAACAGGCGTGATCTATTACAACAAAGGAATACTCAGATTAACATTCCTCCAACCTCAGAAACAAATCATAAACTAACACATTTCTGAGAGAAAATATATTAGAAGGTATTATTCTAAAGAGTGGTCACTAGCCATCCAGATTGTACAAGAACAGGGCACAACAACTGCTGATCTTCCAAAGACACCAACAGCTCTGCCTTTAAAATGGTTAATAGACAAGTCTGTATGGGTTCAGTAATTGCCTTTATGTGGTGATATTGTGTCCCCCAATATATTGTGCACCTTAATAAACTTATCTAGGGTCAGAAAACAGAACAGCCACTAGATAGACATAGAGGCCAGAAAATGGTGGCACACACACCTTTAATCCTAGCATTCTGGAGGCAGAGATCCATTCAGATCTCTGTGAGTTCAAAGCCACACTGGAAACAGCCAGGCATGGTTACTCACACCTTTAATTCCAGGAAGTGATGGTGAAAGGAAAAATAAGTAGCCATCTTGAGAGACACTTCCCCCTACCCTCCTCCAAAGGTATTTGCTGATCAGCAGTTTTAGAAGTGATCAGAATTGAACTTAAGGCTGGGACAATAAATCTAGGTATCCTGGACTTGGCAAAACAAGATATGGGGAGTAATGGACTCAACTGACCAGAAGTTGACTTTAGAAGAAAGTAGAACTGAAACAATAAATCTGAATGTATATATATCCTGGGTTCAACAAAGGCAAGACATAGGGAGTAAAATATCTATGACTCTGTAGATACCCTGAATCCTGTTGCTCATGCTCATAGTTCAGCCAGTAACTTCAAAGAATTGCCTCATCCCTAGCCCCCTCATCCAATCCCAAGCTGCATGTAAACTTTTCCTATATAAAGCCCTTAAAGTGAGTGCTTGGGGCCGTTCTTCTCCACCTGCTGTGTCAGATGTTGGATGGTGGACCAAGCTTGCTTGTTTTGTTATTGAAAACCTCTGTGTGCTTGCATCGGATAATGGCTCTGTGGTGGTCTTGCTTGGGGGGTCTTGCGACCTGGGCACAACATTGGCAGGAAGCAGAAAGGTATATAAGGCATGAGGACCAGGAACTAGAGGTCAGTTAAGCTTTTAGGCTTTTAGCAGCAGTTAAGCTGAGATTCATTCCAGATGAGGACTGAGAGGCTTCCAGTTTGAGGAAACAGGATCAGCTGAGAAGTTGGTGAGGTGAGGTTAGCTGTGGCCTGTTCTGTCTCTCTGATCTTTCAGCATTCACCCCAATACCTGGCTCTGGGTTTGTTTTTATTAATAAGACATTTTAAGAGTCATGCTACATTTAACAAGAGAGAAACTCCAGGCTTTAGAAGAGCTGGTACAAGAACAGTTAAATGCTCAGCATATTGAAGAATCAACCGGCCCTTGGAATTCTCCTGTATTTGTTATTAAAAAGAAATCTGGTAAGTGAAGAATGGTAACAGACCTAAGAGCAATTAACAAAGTAATTCAGCCAATGGGTTTTCTACAATCTGGAATTCCTTTGCCTACTCTGTTACCAAAAGGTTGGCCTCTCATAGTTATTGATTTAAAAGACTATTTCTTTTTAATGCCCTTACAAGAAAAAGACAGAGAAAGATTTGCCTTCATGGTGCCTACTTATAATAATTCTCAACTGGTTAAGAGATATCAATGAAAAAAAAAAGAAAGAGAGAGAGAGAGATCAATGGAGGGTTCTCTCACAGGGAATGTTGAATAGCCCAACCCTGCACCAATATTTTGTACAACAGCCATTGAAAGTAATACATAAACAGTTTCTTAAATCTATAATTTATCATTACATGGATGATATTTTACTAGCTGATTCAAATGCAGATACTTTTGAAAGAATATTTGAAGAAGTAAAGAAAATTTTGCCTTGTTGGGGATTACAAATTGCCCTGAAAAGATACAAAGAGGAGATTCTATTAATCATTTAGGATATAAAATAGGTCTAAAAAAATTAGACCCCAAAAGGTGCAAATTAGGAGAGATCGATTATGGACTCTTAATGACTTTCAAAGATTATTTGGAGACATTTCCCATCTATGAACTGTTGTTGGGGTAAAAAATGATGAACTGAGTAATTTGTTCGAAACCTTAGAAGGTGACAAGGACTTAAATAGTCCAAGAGAATTATCACCTGAAGCTGAAAAACAATTGGCCTTGGTAGAAAAGAAAGTACAGGAAGGACATGTGGATCATGTGGATCCAAAGCTTGATTGCATTTTGGTTATTTTACCCTCTAGGCATTCTCCTACAGGAATTTTAATGCAGAGGGAAGGTATTATATTGGAATGGATATTTCTACCAAATACACAGAGTAAAAAATTAAAAACTTATATGAAAAAGATCTCTGACTTGATTTTAAAAGGAAAATTGAGACTTCGTCAATTAGCAGGAATAGACCCAGCAGAAATTGTAGTACCTTTAACTAAAGAGGACATTGAAAAATTATGGGCAGAAAGTGAACCTTGGCAAAGAGCTTGCAGTAATTTTTTTAGGAGAGATTAACAGCAAATATCCCAAAAGCAATAGAATTGAACTTATAAAGAGAGCTGATTGGATCCTGCCTCTGCATTATACAGGAAACACCATATCTGGAGCCTGTACATTTTATACAGATGCAAACAAACAAGGAAAGGCAGGTTACAAATCAGAAAATTGAAGTAAAGTGGTTCAAAGTCCTTATAATTCGGTTCAAAACTTGGAATTGTATGCTATTCTGTTGGTATTAATGAATTTTTTGGCACCTCTCAACAGTTACTGATTCTTAGTATGCTAAAAGAGTGGTCTTACATATTGAGACTGCAGAATTCATCCCTGATGAGTCAGAATTAACTTCACTATTTATTCAGTTACAAGATATAATCAGGAATAGGAATCATCCCTTATATATAACTCACATCCAATCCCATATGGGTCTGTCAGGACCTCTAGCACAAGGTAATAATGAGATTGATAAATTATTGACAGGAAATGTTCTGGAAGCCTTCTTTTGGAGTGTACTCAGAAGAATGAAATCTGGCAGATGGATGTGTTTCACTGTACAGAATTTGGAAAATTGAAAAATGTACATCACACCATTGATACTTATTCAGGATTTCAATGGGCAACTGCTCTGAGTTCTGAAAAAAGCTGATTCTGTAATCACGAATTTGCTAGACGTTATGGCCATCATGGGTATACCTGCACAAATTAAAACTGACAATGATCCAGCATATGTCTCTGGCAAAATGAAACATTTTTTTGCTTATTACAATATAAAGCATATTACAGGTATACCACATAATTCTACAGGCCAAGCAGTCATAGAAAGATCAAATCGAACTCTAAAGGATATGCTAAATAAACAGAAAGGGGTAACAAAAACTCCAGAAATAGACTACATAATGCTCTATTAACTTTGAATTTTCTCAATGCTAATGAGAAAGGAACAACAGCTGCGGAGAGACATTGGACAACAGAAATAACTACAGAATTAAATCAGCCTATGTACTTTAAGAATGTGCTGACCTCAGAATGGAAATCAGGAGATGTGTTATGTTGGAGATGACATTTTGTGTTTGTTTCTACAGGAGAAGATAAGCTGTGGATACCATCAAAATTGATGAAGGTTCTATTGGAATAAGAGAGACCTCTTAACTAGAAGAGGTGAATTGGATTTTTATATATTGTATACAAATTATATATATTGAGATTGATATTGTTAGAAAATGCTGTACGTATATTTTTAATCTTGTTTAGGATCTTGTACCTATACAGTTCATTTAACAGTGTAATGCAATTTGCTAATCTTTGAATGTTATTATTACCAACTATTAGGATATAAAGAAATGAAAGTTAGTAATTAGACATTACAATTGAACTTGTAGTCACATTAGGTGTTTTCAAGTTTAAGCAGAGATATATATTAGATAGACAGGTCATCTTCAAACCCTTCAGAGATCTACAGAATATGGCATTTAAAATGTTTTAATAACTTAGATTTTTTTCTTTTTTTATGACTATGAGACATGTCAGCTCCTGGTAGCACCAATCTGCTTCAGAGAAGATATGAGCATATGAGAAACTGCATATGAAGTTAACTTTCATTGGGGCAAAAGTTAGCCACTGGGCAACAAAGTGCCCTCTCATTGACTGCTGACAGTATGCTATCCAAAATGGACAAACAGGACACAAAACAAAGGACTACCAATCCTTGCCAAAACAAGTGCGGTTGCGGCTTTAGCAACAGGCATCATCTGAGTCCAGGACAATATGGCACCATTGCTGAAGTGGCTTTGTAATCCAGAAAAGGTACAGTGCCCCTTTCTTTGAAGGCAGCTGAACAGGCAGTAGACAGATGGCTTCTGGTTTGCAGTAGAACAGTAGCTGAAGCAGTTATTCTTGAGGAAGCAACTAGGCTGATGGAGTCTAATGTGGTGGTATTGTGTTCCCCAAAATATTGTGTATGCTAATAAACTTATCTGAGGTCAGAGAACAGGACAGCCACAATATTAAACATGAGGATAGGCAGTGGTAGCATACGCCTTTAATCCTAGCATTTCAGAGACAGAAATCCCTCTGGATCTCTGTGAGTTCAAGGCCACTTTGGAAACGGCCAGGCACGGTGATACACACCTTTAATCCCAGAAAGCACGCCTTTAATCCCAGGGAGTGGTAGTAGAAAGCAGAAAGGTATATAAAGCGTGAGGACCAGAAACTAGAGGCTTTTGCCCTGGAGAGGCAATTGGCCTGGAGAAGCATTTGGCCTGGTTAAGCATTCAGGCTTCTAGTAGCAGTTCAGCTGAGAGTCATTTGGATATGAGGACATAGAGGCTTCCAGTCTGAGGAAGCAAGACCAGCTGAGGATCCGGCAAGGTGAGATAGCTGTGGCTTATTCCGTCTCTCTGACCTTCCAGTGTTCACCCCAATACCTGGCTCAAGTTTGATTTTATTAATAAGAACTTTTTAAGATTCATGCTACAGTCTAACCTCTCAATGGTAGACTGACATTTAATAAAGGAGATAAAGCCACCCACAAGCTGAGAAGAATGGAATGTGGAGAAGAATGGGATGCCAAGGTGAAGCCATCCACAAGCCGAGAAGAATAGGCAGTCAAATTCCAAAAACACCAGCAATTTCCAGAAATAAAAATCCTGAACCATGACAGGACACTGGTGGAATTCAGGTTTATCTGGTCCCTGGAATACTCACACCAAATGTGAGATTGAGCTTTAGGCCTTGTGTAGATCCTACTTCACAAATGTGTCTGTTTGATACGCTAAGCCTGTAGGCTAAAGATGATGCCCCAACATTGCGGAGAAACCTCAAGTGACTATCCAGGCAGCTGACTGTTTTTGTCAACCCACATTATTTTTGGAAGTTGCTTGTTTGCACTTCCTGCACTAGGTAATATTATTTCCTTCTTGAGTCTCTGAGGGAGTTGAAGATTAGATAGTTGTATTTACAGTTTTCCTTGTTAAGAAATTTCAAAAAAGAAACTCACTAAGGAGGTAGAAAATGTAAAAGTTTGAAAGACATCATAGGATAGTTTTCTGTTGGTAATACAAGTTAGGATAGAAAGTGAATTAGGTACATTTTGGACTTAACAAAATGGGATAGATAATGGAATATTTTCTCTGAATTTGTCAAATGCAAATGGAGTACACATTGTTGATGTATTTATTGCTTGTATATATGGTATATAGTTATTATACTTATTGTATGTAGTTTTTCTTATATTAGTTATAACTTTTTTATTCTTTTTTATTTTTATTAGACAAAAAAGGAGAATGTGGTGATATTTTATTTGTGCTGAAATGTGATGATATTTTACTTATATGTTAATAAACAAAGTTTGCCTGGAGATCAGAGGAAATAGCAAGTCATTAACACAAAAGTCTGGCAGTGGTAGCATACGTCCTTATGACACACACCTTTAATCCCAGTACCAACCATAGAGACCTGGAGGTCTGTATAGACAGGCAGTGACGAGGAAGTGAGGTAGCTGGACTAAGAGCCAATGAGAGGGCAGAACAGCAAGGCCATAAAGGCGCAGGTAGACAGGAAGTAGCTCACTTTCTTTTGGGAGCTGCAGAGCTGGTGAGGTAAGGTTGGCTGGTGGCTCTCCCTGTTTCCCTCATCTCTCTAAGGCTTTCACCCCTGTATGTGGCTCCATTTTTTTTAATAAGACCATTTAGAAATTGATCTACAACTATGAAATAGGCAAAACCGAAACAGAGACTGGGCCTTGCTCTCAGTTAGATTCAACAAGTGACAGACTTGAACCCAGGACAGGGTATTAGGGTTCACAGTGAGAGCTGGTTTTGATAGACCACCACCTGTCTGGGTGTGGTGAACAGGAAAACATAGAAACAGAAAAAAACATAGAAAAGAGCCCCGGCTGGCCAGATGGCTCAGTGGTTAAAGGCACTTGCTACCTGCTGTGTCTAGGACTCACATGGTGGAATAGGGGCACTGAGTCCTACACTCCCCCGCCCCAAAGCAATGGCTGGTGCATGTGCACACGCGCACATACACACACCACAATAAATAAATAAATGTCATAAAAATCTAAAAGAAAAGAAAAAAAAGGCAAAGGCTGAGTCCCAGTACCCAGAATGATGTCAGAATCTTAGAGATAACAAGATGAATCTAGGCCCTGGGAATGGAGGATGGCTCAAAGCTGGTTATGCCTCTTTCTTCTCACTCTAGGCCAACTCCCACCATGGACACAGTACAGGAGGGATGTCTCTAGTGACGGGATGACACAGCCACCCAGGGTATTTCCCCAGAGACAGGGAGGCATGGAGATGTGTACATACCCGTTCTTAGCAGGTTTCTTTGGAAAGATAACAAAGGAAACAACCCAAGTGTCCATCACCTCTGACATCAGACGAACAGCCATGGTGGATGCGCACAGTACAGTAGACGGGAGCTTCAGACTATTCGTTGGAACAGGCAGCAGCCCGGACAGATCACAAGTGCTTGTGCTGAGGGAAAGAACTTGGGCTTAAAAAGAATCCCACTGCATATACTTACTTACAGAGCATTCTAGAAAGTGCAGTGGATCTGAAGTGACCATAAGCTGGTAATTGACCACGGGGAACCTGGTGGAGATTACATGCTGTAATCTCAAATTGTCCTCTGTCCTCCATGTGCATGTTGTAACCCGCCACCCCTTATCCTCAGGCATACAAAATAAACTAAAAACATTTAAAAAAAAAAAAAAAAGGTCTCATTCTGTAGTCCCAGCTGGACTAGAACTTGCTATATAGACCAACCTGGTCTCAAACTCACAGAGTCTCCGAGCACTGGAAGTACAGACATAAACCACTGTCGTTAGCTATTTCCATCGCTTTGTAACCAGTCATGTTGGATGAAGGCCCACTCCACTATGGTCCGTTTTAAGGTCTGAAACAACCCTATGTCCAAATAGGGTCATATTTTGAGGTATTGGGGGTTAGGACTTGTGTGTGTGTGTGTGTGTTTCATGCACATGGGTGTGCCGGTGCATGAGCCTGACATGAGTATGTGTCTTTCTTTATCCCTACTGTGGTAGTTTGAATGTAATTGGCCTCCATAATCTAATCAGGAGTGGCATGTTAGGAAGTGTGGCCTTGTTGAAGTAGGTGTGGCCTTGTTGGAGGGAGTGTGTCACTGTGGGGGCGGGCTTTGAGGTCTTCTATGCTCAAGATACTGCCCAGTGTCACAGTCCACTTCCTGTTGCCTTCTGATCAAGATGTAGCCAGCACCATGTCTGCCTGCACGCTGCCATGCTTCCCGCCATGATGATGACGGACTGAACCTCTGAACTGTAAATGAGCTTCCCCAGTGAAATGTTTTCCTTATAAGAGTTGCCATAGTCATGGTGACTCTTCACAGCAATAGAAACCCTAACTAAGACACTTACTTCCCTGATTGCCTTGAGACCTGTTCCCTCACTGACTCTGAAGCTCCCATTTCAGCTAGGTCGGTTGGCTTGAGAGCTCCTGGGATCTACCCATCCTGTCACTCACTCACATACACACAACCCCTCCTCAGAGTCAGAGACACAAACACATAGGACTCTTTTGCCAGCTTATATGTCTGTGTAATGCATGCATGTCTTGTGCCCTTGGAGGTCAAAAGAGGGGGTCAAATCTCCTGGAACGGGAGTGACAATGGTTGTGAGCCACTATGTGGGTGCTGGGACCAAAACTGTGGCCTCTGTGAGAGCACAGGTGTTTTTAACTACTGAGCTATCTCTCCAACCCCCAAACCTTTTGTGTGGTTGCTGGGGATTCAAACTAGGTCCTCACGCTGGAGAGCAAGTGCCCTTACCCTCTGAGCCATCCCCGAGCCAACACACCTTCCCTTTTTATGTGGCTGTGCCATGTGTTGGAACTTACAGCAGAGGGCAGAGAACCTCCACTGTCATTCTCAGTAAATGCTGCCCACTTCATTTGAGACAGTCTCTCATTGACTTAGAGGCTTGCCACTTAGGTCTCAGTGAGCCCCGGGATCTTCCCGCCACCACTTCCCCAGGGCTCATATAGACTAGCCACCACGCCTGGCTTTTTAAATATGGGTTCTGGGGACCTAACTCAGGTTCTCTGGCTTCCTAGGCAAGCACTGTACTGACAGAGCTACCTCCCTAGACTCAACTTTAACACAGTTTTTGGGGGACATAATTGACCCAAGAAATCTCAATGGCCTTAGAACCAATGAGGGCTAGATGCTGTGACATCTTTCCAGCTTTTGTCACTTGTAAGGGTCATTTGTAAAACCTCTCCTTAAAAAATGTTGACAATCCCCAAATAATACACATCTTACACACACACACACCCCACCCTACAAGCTATTCCTCGGCTAGGTCTCTGGAATCAGGCCTTTCAACTTCAATTTCCACCCTTTCCCTATCATTTCATCCATGGAGATGTTATCCAAAAGAAGCAAGAAAATGACTTGTATCCTTGTGCCAGAAACAATGAGTGATCCATGAAATACGGACTGTAATGTAAGTTATTTTAAAAACCACGAGGTCAAGTTCATCTCTGCAGAAGATCATGTTCCCCGTTACCAGCAATGACCTTCAAGGTGTGATTTGCTTCTTAGCATCAGAATGGACATTAGGCAAGATGCCAGCCTGGATGTGCAGAGTCAGGGTCAGGTTTTGATGGCACCCAGCGCCTCCATCCTTTCTGGAAGAGAGTGACCCATAGGCCTTAGGAGGCAAATGAGGGCTGTAGACAGGAAGGGAAGCCCAAGGCACAGAAACGCTGACGGGAAAGTCAATATATCATTCAAGAGAAACATCTAGTCCAGAAAACATGCTTGTGAGTCGAAGCCCTGCAGTGTGGAAAGCAGAAAGACCTTCCTCCATCTCCAACCCTGGGGAACCCTTCACAGCCCACTAGGCTCAGCTGGCTAAAGGTGACCTTGCAAAGGGCCACTGCCAATACAGGACCCACAGAGAGCCCCATTATCTGTCCCAATACAAGGTTGTCATCTTCCAAATACATTTCAAGGAACCACACACTCACCCCCTATATGACCGACAGACAACAGCCACTTCAAAGTTATTCCCATGCACACAAAGGCAGGCAGATTTAACTGCCGCTTTGGGACACTGTTCTACCCACCTGTAGAAAGTCAAGGCTGGAGAAATTCTGAGGTCATCAGAAGGCACTGCAACCTCTTCCTCTTCAGGAACAGACATTAGCCAGCGTTTTCCCCGGGAAGCAGGCAGTGGGCTCCAGAGCCCCAGGCTGAGCCCAACCCTCAGAAATTTCTTTGTTTCTCACCCGTCCGTGACCCTACCTTGTTTCACTTTGGTTTTTAACGTTCAAATCCAGGAAGTTGAGGTCTCAGAGCTCAGCCTCACATCAGACCCCCCAAAAGGAAAGAATGCCCACCATTGTTATGGAATCATCTCAAATGAGAAACAGCTGCCTTGTCTCTTGCCTAACTCGCGTCTCGAATCACATGCACTTGGAAGATAAGGCAAGCGTGAACAGCTACGGAAAACAGTCTCCCCAGCCTCTCAGAGAACCTACAGGTGTGCTGTGTGCAGGGTGAGGGGGCACCTTGTAGGTGCCAGGTACCCGGATGACAGCCAAGCGATGCACGGTCCTGCCAAGACTTCCCTTATGGGCATGGAATTCTGGGCAGCATGCACCTTCAGACACACCGGCTTTCCTTCAGCAAGCCGGGACAAAGGAGCCCTGTTGAAAGTACTTTTCCCAGAGGGCAGCGACATGTGCCTTAAAAAGGGGAAGTTCATAGTTGGGCATGGTGGTGCATGCCCATAATCCCAACCCCACTGCCCCAGAGGGGGAGACAGGAGGATTGTGACTATAAGGCTAGCCTGAGCTACATAGTGTATTTTAGGGCAGTCATAGCTCCATAGCAAAACCTTGTTTCTGAAGAGCTGCCAGGGAGATGGCTCAGTCAGTGTTTGCTGTGAGCAAACCTCAGTTTGGATCCCTAGCACCCATCAAAAAGCCAGGCATGGAGCTGCTCTGGAGAAATGCTTCAATGGTTAAGAGCACTTGCTGCTGTTGCGGGGCACTTGGGCTCTGTTCCCTCCATCCACATCCGGTGGCTCACAACCACCTGTAACCCTAGTTACATATAGGCACATACACACATACAGTACATACATAGCAACCACTCACACAGACACAGGAAGTAAAACTTACAAATACATTTCTTTTTAAAAGCTAGGCTCTGTGGCACACACCTAGAATGCCAGTCCCATTCTAGTAGTGAGGTAGGCAGGAAGCTCCCTGAAGCTCTCTGGCCAGCAGCCTAGCTGAATCAGTGGGGCTGTTGGTTCTGTGAGTGATGCCATCTCAAAAATTAAGGTGGAGAGCCATAGAGGAAGGCACCTGACGTAATCTCCACAAGCATGCACACACATGCACACACACACACCAGACACAAAGAAATAAAAGGCAGCGGTATGTGAGACAGCCAGCACAGGGCCAGAGCCAGGGCACAAAGCAGGGATGCTCACTTAGGTGAATCTTACAAAATCAATCAATCAATCAATCGATCAATCAATCTTGCTCGGGTTCAAATGGTCTTGAATCTGATACCAAAAGGCACAGCCCCTTATTTCACTAATGGGCTAAAGCTCCGTAGGAACATTGTCAGCAGGCAAAGTGTCTGTGGGTTCCCTGTGAAGTATCTGGTTCTGCGTCACAGGGTACCAGCCCAGAGGCATCCGACACCAGATATGGGGAACTTGTCCCCTACATAAGGGTGTCTGTAAGATATAAGCACCGAGCCAAGCATGAAAGCCTGTCTGTGGCTCTCTTCGGTTGTTCAGCTTCTAAAGAGCTCCCTGAAGGCTGCTTGCAGTGGTCTTGAACACAGCCTCTAAGATCCACCCTCTGGTCCCAAAGCAGGATTGCCGATAAAAAAATCATCCTTATTCTTTCAGCCCTTTACCTCCGTGACTTCCTTTCTACACCCAGTATCTTAAGTCTTGATTGAGAAATAACTGCCAACCTAAGACCTCTTTTCTCTGCTTGAAAGCAAAGCCAATTGCGATCTTGACATATCAACCAGATAAATTCAACTTAATGGGGATGTACCGAGACCAAGGACGAGCTGCCAAGAGCAAACATGGGGTTGGCAGTGCTTAAATTACTTAGGAACATCCCATGCCAATGTGGAGTCAGGAGTGGCTGTTCACTGGGGAGGGGATTAGGAATTAAGGATTACAAGAACGGAGCTGAAGCCATGACTTTATCCAAAGTGGAAAATCCTCCTGCCCCCACTTCCCTTTGAAGCTCAGCCATGCATGCCAAACTATTAACCTCTCACTTCCTGGAGGCTATGCCAGGCCACTTGAACCAGAAACCAAGCACAGGCAGTGTGCATCCAAGTTCCAAACAAACACACAGACCCCCAGGCTCCTGCGCTACCTCTAACTCACCAGTTGGACAAAATGAGGGAACCCTGAGTGGATAGCCTTCACTGTCTCCAATGATGGAGGATTCCCTTTCCACTGAACACACTGATGCCCCAGGTCACCACTCTTGGGTTTGATTGAGGTCATTTCCTCCCCTGAAGACCTGCCCAAGGAACGCCAGTGAAGACCTCATGCCCATTTAACTAGCAACAGTGGATGTCGTATTCAGTGATACCTAATGCTTGCTTCTCAAAACTGACCCGAGGCTTGGGGTACCACAGAGCAGCAGAGGCCCATCACCAAAAAAACAAACAAAACTTAACCCTTTCTCAGTGGCAAACTGCCCCACCCTGCACCCCCAGGTGCTGATACTCAGGTAATGAGGGGCAAGATGAAAGATATGGGGCAGCTGAGCAGCCTCATTAGGGAGAGGAAAAAAGCTCCAAGGTCCTTTCACCGCACCCAAGACTTCCTTCCTCCATCTACAGAATTAACTAAGCCACAATCAAGCCTCAAGTTAGCCCTGATTGAGCCTACTCATCTAGGAGCCAGGGGGCAAAAAATGGGTCAGAACCAGACTTTCACAGATTCTATCGAGAATATTTTTATTATACAGGTATCATACACACAATTATTTAGGGAGCACTTACAGGCATAGGAGTTCAATTCCAATCCACACTTCACCCACACAAACTCTACTCTACTCTTCTGGTTCTGCCCGAAGGAACGAGACACAGTGCTTGATCAGCCCCGGATCAGGTTCAGTCTCAATACCCTGTGTGCCTATGCATAAAATCTAGAGGTGCTATGTCATCCATCACCATAAAAGTCAATATTAAAATCAAATCCCATTTCTCAAAAAGTCATAAGAAGTATTTACAGATCCCATTAAATTATGCATAAATAAAATCTGTACACGCAACAGTTTCTCAACAGAGCCTCCTTGGGGACTTGGGGATGACAGGCGCTGCTGTGTGCCTAGCCTCTTCAAGTTTACATGGAAAAAAAAATCAGGATATGAAATAAATATGCAAATAAAGCTTCTATACCTTAAAGGAACAGGTCATTTAAAAAATTCCACTATCTAAAGGATTTTAAACTTTCAACATTTTTTTTAAAGAGGAAGGAAGCATGAAACAATCAGCAGGCTTTGCTTTCTAAATTCCTTAGAACCAGGAGACGCCCCCCCTTTTGAACATGAGGTTGGAAGCCTGTCACGTACCATGGTGAGGATCTGCTAAGAACATCCGACTTTTGCCTCCTACCAGAAGGTGTGATCACTGAGGGGCAGGGAAAGCTAGATAAATACTAATTTTTTAGATAAATATTTTAGTGACATAAAAGCCAGACATTATCTTAACACAGAAAAAAATAAGTTATGATTGATCCCTTGATCTCCCATCCATCTGCCCCGTCAACAGCTCAGTGTGGGGTTTCTCATTAGCCCAGGAGGATTTCACAAAGGGATTCTAAAACTTATAGCACCTTTCAGAGAGGGAATGGATTTCAAAAAAATAAACGTTTAATGAGTAAAAGAACCAAACCAAATTGCTTCAGGATAGTATGTCCAGGGTTAAATAGAAAAGTCACGCCGGGCAGTAGTGGCACACACCTTTAAAACCAGCACTCAGGAGGCACAGAGGCAAGCAGATCTCCGTGAGTGCGAGGCCAGCCTGGTCTACAAAGCGAGTTCCAGGAAAGGCTCAAAGCTACACAGAGAAACCCTGTTTCAAAAAACCAAAAAAAAAAAAAACCATTAGGAAAGTCACAAAAACTCCAAGGCGGGTCCAGGGTGAGGTGGATGGTAACTGCTTGCCCCAGGCGGGTGCTTCCCAGGTTGCCCCAAGTGAAGGGGGCTTCAGTCCTCTCCCTTCCGCTCTGGCCTCCGTGCATCCCACTCTATTTCCGGTGCTTTTCTATTTTCTCCATCGTCTTGTTGGAATCAGCAGGACTCTGGTCTCCAGGGTTCATATAGGACTTGTCAATGGTGATCAAAGCCTCCTTGATATAATTCTGCACTGCAGATATCGCAGCGCAGATGGCCTGGCTGCCAAAGCCGTGAGTTATCAGACTGAAATGAGACAAGCAGTTTTGTATGTTGGCCTCCAAGATCGGGGCCGGCCTGTTGTTCCCGTTGGGTGTTCGGTCTTGATTGAGAAGGTCTGTGAATTCTTTGCACACTTGCCTGTGAAGACAGTCAGTTGTTGAGCTGTATCTGGAGCTCTTGACAGAATAACCCACCCCCCATTCCTATTAGAACAAACTTGAAAAGGAGAATGTACTTACTAACTTTCTATTTATTTAGTGTTTGAGACATCTCAAAAGGTGGAGGCTGGCCTCGAACCCACTAGGGAGCCAAGAATGATCTTGAATTTATATATTCTTCCTACGTCTATCTCCAGCACCGAGATCACAAGCATTCACCTCTAGGTTTACGCAGTGCTGGGGATCAAATGCGGGGCTTGCCTGCATGCTAGGCAAGCGCTCTGAGTGAGACACCCTGGTTCCTATTGACCTTTGATTGCCACATCCCACACTTAGCACCGATCACGGGCCAGGGCCTGAATTCCATTTAATCTCAGCTGCCCCAACAAGAGATAAGTGGATTAGTCCATCCACCTAGCCAAGGTCAAGTAGCCCAGGCTAGCCTTGGAACTCACTTTGTAGCTGAGGATGACCTTGAACTTTTTGCTTCTCTTGCTTTCACTCCCCAAATGCTGGCATTCCAGGCTCCTGCCAACTCGATCCGTTTTTTACTGGTGCTGAGGATGGCCTAGCTTCATGCATACCCAGCAAACCCTACTGAGCTACACACATTTTTTAATATATGCAAATGCAATAAACAGGGTGTTGTGAGTGCTGTGAGCTGAGTCGGCAGCCTCCATGCCACCTGGGATGGAGCAATTCACCATGGTTCCCTCTTCCACACTCTACTAGAGGTTGGCATTCCCTTTGGCAGTGGAATTCTGGTTGAGACTGGGGGTCTGTGCAAGCCAAATACTCACTGTGCTGCCAGCAGCATACTCTTCCTTGTGGCCATCTCATTTCGTCCCCCAAGATGAGGTCTGGTTAAATAGTCAGCCACTGGTTTACTGGGAAACTCAGCCTCACACACATAGGCGAAGTCCCGGGCCAAGTGGACGGCTTCGCCTGTAATAATAATGTCCGAGAGGTTTAGGGTTGAGAGTGGCTGTGGTCAGTATAGTCACTTTGTCTTCTAAAGTGACACCAGGTACAGGGCACTCTGAGCTGTCATTGGGTGCTCACTTTTCTGAGTTATTCTTTTTTGGGAGGTGGGCAGATTAAGACAGGATTTCTCTGTGTAACCGCCCTGGCTATCCTCGAACTCACAGAGATCCACCTGCCTCCGCCTTCCAAGTGCTGTGTTTAAAGGTGTGCGCCACCACCGCCCAGCCTCTTCATTACTCTTAATTGTCCGTGTATGCTACTGCATGGGTGTGGAGGCCAGAGAACAACTTTTAGGAGTTGCTTCTTTTCTTGTTTTGAGGCAGGGTCTTCTAATGTCCACCGTGCTTCATACTGTGGTAATGTAGAGTCTTTCTTTCAAGACTGGGTCTCTCTAGCCTTGGTTAGCCTATAACTTGCTATATAGACCAGGCTAGCCTTGAAGTCAAGAGATGTGTCCCCAGTGCTAGGATTAACGGTGTATACCACCACTCCTTAAAAAGAAAAAAAAAATTCTAGGAAGGTGAAGGCAGGAAGAATTCAGGTTCATTCTAGGCTACACAGTTAGCCGGGGATAAGGGAGACCCAGTCTCCAAGACAATCCAAAAAAAAAGGGAAGAAGCCAGCATAGCAATGTGATAAGCCTGCAACCACTGCTCTCAGGAACCTAAGGTTCAAGGCCACCCTGGGCTGAAATGAGACTGTCTGAGGTCCAGGGTGGAGGATGGGGCTTCCTAACTGAAAACAAGTAGAAAGCCTCATCCCAGGGGTGGGGGAGTGCAGAGTAGAGGAAGGGGGAGAAAAACCATCTTTTCCTCTCCCAGTAAAGGTGACCTGGCTTCAGGGATCAAACCCACACAGCTCTGAGAGCCCAGACTGTGGAGAGGCAGGACTAAGGTGAGTCAGAATCCAGGAGCCACTGTTGGAACACAGATCTCATTTAAATTTCTCAACGTGGCTAGTCAGGAAGCCTAGCAAGAGCCTCATTAGAAACCCTCCCTCCCAACCCCATTCTCCATGCAAGACAGCTGTTCTCAGTCAGGCCTTCCCTCTCTGGCTCGCTGGCTCACCCTGACCTCCAAAGGCACAGTGGAAAGGCATGGGGGGGAGGGGAACTCCGCCAAGCCCCTTTCAGCACTGCAGTCACACCATGAGGCAAGGGAAATAAAGTGTTCTGGAGAGCCTCCTTCTTGTGGCCATCCTCAGCCTTAAGCCAGCCAGCACTAGGCCGGGCTGACAGCGCAGGGGCCCAGGGACCCAGGCGGAGGCACTGGAGTGTTCGGTAACAATGTGCTCCTCACTTAACTATTTACTTTTCTTTTACAGGCTGCATGGCAATCTTGACTACCTTCCAGGCTGGGGGAAGGGTCTACATTCAAAACTGGACTGACATGAGCTATGACCCTCAGGAATGGCTTAAGGGGCTCATTTGTGGACGATGGGTTCTATTCCTTAAAAAACAAAAAACAAACAAAAAAACCCTTTTAATGGAAGAGAAGAAACGGTGAATTGAGCCAGCGCCCATTGTATACACTGAGCAGTATCCTGATACCCCAAAGCTAGAAAAATATACCAGAAACAGCAATTCTGACTCCTGAAGGGCCTGCCATTGACCGACTGCACCTTTCAACTCTCAAACGCTAGTTCACTTTACCAGCAAAGTGTTGCCCTTCCATATGATCTCAGTTACAGATTCAGAAAAACCAAAATTTTGGTAACATTGACTTTCTGAGTGAAGCCCCCAAACAACATATAAAAGCAGCCCGAGGTGTAAACACCACGTAAAGTGTTAGGATTCACTGCAATGGACACAATCCAAACTGCTTTCATTTCTTTTTTCTCTCAGACAGCCTTGAAGTCAGTAGACACGAAAGCACAGCCTCACCGACCTTCCACGAGAGACGTGAGCAGAGTGACATGGGCAGCTTTCCGTCTCCCAGCTGGAAGGTTCAGCCCAATTTTGTCCAACTTTTCCCGCAGGGACCGGCCTCCGTTTTTGGATTTTGCTCTGTGTGAAAAAGAATGTTGGCTGCTCTCAAAGAATAAAAAACAAACCAGACTAACCCTCCTTAAAAAAAAAAATCTCAGCGTGCCGCCACTAGCAGGGGTGCAGAAAAACTTTCACAGTTAGCAGTCCCCAAGAAACTCCCTGGGGAGACAAAACGTTAGAAGTCCCCCACTCCATGCAGCCGTTGTCTCTGAATCCCAACCAAATGATAACCTGTTACTGATTTTAGCACCTTCTGCATTTGGCACTTTTGAAAAGAAGGCATGCACTAAAAAGCTCTCTTTACGCAGATTAGAATTCAGTGTTAAGATATAAAAGTTACATAAATGCTAAAAATACCTCCAGGCCCTTGTACATATGCACCTCCAACTACCCAACCCCCCGGGGGCCCTGAACATGTGTCACCTTCGGAGCACACCTCCCAGGAGCGAGGCATTTAGGCATTCGGGTGGTGACAGTCGCCTCTGTACCTCAGCCACCGTCACTTTGTATTTAGATGTGGAGCTGAGCAGGGACAGTCTTCCAGGCACCGAGCAGAAGACCTCACTGGGGTTCATGACTGCTCCCACTAGGTCCTTCTGGCACGGGAGGCCCAAAGGGTTCTTGGTCATTGAAATGGGTCCTGTAGGGGACAGTGAAAAGGGTCTGTCACTAGAACAGGAGGGGCAGAGACCTTTCAAACCGGCAAACCGAAGCTGAAGTTGGCCTTCAGAAAAGTCCACACACAGAACTACATATTGCAAGAAGGCTTTTAAAAGCCGTATTCATTCTTCAAAGACTGGAATCTGAAATCATGAGTTAACACCTCCGGAACCTTAATTAGTTGAGATTCCGTGTGTGGAGGAGTTGGTTTTTTTTTTTTCCTCCCAGTTCCTGGCCATCACGGTA
Source organism: Peromyscus nudipes (assembly GCA_902168325.1). Lineage (NCBI taxonomy): Eukaryota > Metazoa > Chordata > Mammalia > Rodentia > Cricetidae > Peromyscus > Peromyscus nudipes. The sequence continues at coordinate 23,098 of CABHPH010136233.1, forward strand.
ATCTGTTTAATTAAAACATTTGCTTTCAGAAGACTGCTTCCATGCGAAATAAATGGCATCTTTCCCCTCCCCCTCCATCAGTGAACTGAAACCACGGGACTCATTTAGATCAGCCACCAAACCCTTCAGGGCCGCTGACACGGGTTCTGTTTAAGTTTACTTTGAGATATTAGTTTGTTTTCCACATCTGTCTTTCTCCCAACCCCATCTTCTCCCAATTTACTAATGTATCAAGACCACAACTACCTATAATTTAGAATGATTCCATTTCCCCTCAAATAGACTGGTACCGTGTCTAACTTAATCAGGAGCCACCCACTCACTGTAATCCGATTTCCCCAATCCCCTCCCTCCTAAGAAATCCCCAAAGGCTGTCCTTATTAAGGCAGTGTATTAGGAGAAGCCGATAAATAGTGTCAGAATTAAGGGCCTCTCCAGTAGCTGTACAGCATCGAGAGGGCTCAGCAGTGAAGTGCTCGCTCCCAAGCTTGGCGATGGGAGTGCCATCTCCGGAACCCATAGAGTGGAAAGAGAAAACCGACTTCTGCATGTTGGAGATATATATATATATTTCTAAGACAGGGTTTCTCTGTGTAGCCCTGACTGTCCTGGAACTCACTCTATAGAACAGGCTGGCCGGGAACTCAGAGATCCACCTGCCTCTGCCTCTTGAGTACTGGGATTAAAGGCGTGTGTCACCAACGCCCAGCTGCAGGTCAGATTTTGACCTTCACACATATCCCCCCCCCCCACATAATACACTTAACTTCTAAAAAGTAAAATTGAATCAATTTTTTCAACAGTTAAAAACTGTCATAGACTCCGAAAACTAAGATGCTGTTTGTGTCTCTTTTTTTCCCAAGTTAAATTACAGCCTCCCACCTGTTATACCAACACTAAGGAGGTACAGAGTGAAGCATTGTTTCAAAAATACCACCAGCACCAAAAATCTTTTAAAATTTACAGCTCCTCAGAGTTCTTTTCGTTCAGGTCGGAAAATAATGCCTTTCTACTACAAAGGTAAGTCTTCTGGGGAGTCATCACCAGGCCTCTCCTCCACTAGACGACCCATGTTGGCCACTTAATACCCCCACTTTGCCAGAAAAGGGGCAACTTCACAGGTTGGGGTCGCAACAACAGTCAATGTTTACCTTTGCGAATGACAGTCTGATCGTGTAGAAGCAGGTGCGGGTCGTCCACATTCTGGGGGAAAATGACAATTTCTGTTAAGTTTTGGGGAAAGTGGAGTGGCTGGAGGGTAAGCGGGAGCGGTAAGGGAGCCTCCCTCCACCCCACCCTGCCGCTCACTTGCACCTCTTCAATGGGGTGAGCCATGTCGTGCAGCCCCAGGTTCTCTGCCAGGCCGGCGGCTTCCAGGGCGTGCGCGTGAGGCAGCAGCAGGTCAGATCGGCGGTAGGCTTCCCGCCGGGCACTCACCGCACCCCCTTCCAGCCCTGAAATGTGGGGTAGCAGGCCGGCAGGGCGGCCGTGGTGCGAGGCCAGGCTAGCGCCCTCCTGGCTCTGTCGACCCGGCCAGGCTTGCTGCTGGCTGCCGGTGGGCGCAGGCTGGTGCAGGGGGTTGATGGCTGCAGCGTAAGCCTCTCCCAGGTGCGAGTAAGGGTCCGCGGACTGCGAGTATGCCAGCTGCTGGTACGGCGGCGGGAAGTAGGGGGGCGGCTGGTACTCTGCAACCCCGGTGTGCGAGAGAGGAGGCGCGGGGCTGTAGAGGTGTTGTCCGGCAGAAGACAGGTGGGGGATACGCGGGTTCCCATTGCTGCTCGCGTCGTGGCGATCCTGGGAGAGAAACAGCAGAAACCCGGTTAAGACGAAACCCTGCTACAGCGAACAAGCAAGCCAAGGGAGGAGTACCTGGGCGCTCCACCAGGTTCGCCCCATCCGTCTCGACCCGGCCCTGAGCCCGAGGGCACCCGAGGACAGTGCGCCCCAGGGACTTCGTTGTAAATCACCAGTCTAAGAACTGTGGGAACGAGTCCTTCGGGCATACTGAGGAAGGCTCGAGCGCTGCGCTGCAGGCGGCGCTCGGAGGTGCCAAGTGCGAGCTCTAGGCCACCCTCAGGCAGAGGCCGTGGCTGTGGCAGTAACCCGCGCCTTAAGAGGTCGGCGAGCGGCAAACTCCGCGCAAAGTGCACTCGCTCACCGGCCGTCCCATGTCGCAGCGGCGCGCCGAAAGCAGCCGGCGCGGATAATGCGCAATGCAGGCGAAGAGCGCATCTCCCCCGCCCTAAGAACCATCCCCCTCTCACTCCCTTCAAGGCGAGATCGCCAGGCAAGTGACACTCCCAGGTCGTCCGGAAAGACTCGGGCGCCAACACGCGGGACTGGAGCAGTGCTCCTTGCTAGCCAGGCCCGAGTCTTCTGCGCCTTAGAAGGTGAGGTCTTCCAGCCCGGCTACTCTCGAGGTTCTCACACATCCCGGTGCAGAGAAGGAATGAAAAGACTCTGCCAAATTGGGCAACCTTTGCCTGCGCACGTCCCCTCGCCCCAAGGCGATCAGACTTAATTCCTAAAAGATGTGTCTTCATCAGTCCCGGGGGTCACAAGGGTAGCGGGGACACAGGAGCGGGGCACTGTCGCCCCCTAGCGGAAGCGCCCGTGCCTGCAAACAGGGGCAGCCCCTGGAGGTCGTGCGGGGAGCGGTGCGCTCCAGCAGCTTAGCTGCCTTGGCTCCTCTCTCCTCGCTCCCCAGCGCTCGCCTCGCGCCGCCTGAGTCTTCTTCCTCTTCCCGCTCGTCGCCTCCCTCCCTCCTACTCTCCGAAACTCTAGCTCAACCTGTCCGACAGGATGGAGTACTCGCGAGCGCTCAAGGCCCCATCTGGCCTCACCCCCACCCCGGAGTCCCCAGCCCCCACTTCTCTTGAAAACCAAGCTGCAGTTGTTTGGATTTTTTTTTTTTCTTTCCCGAGGAGGTAGCGGGGCAGGTGACAAGCCTGTGTTGGAGAAGACTCCGTAAAGGTGTCGTCGGCGGGGAGGCCTCCGTGGGCACTTTGAACAGACTTCGTGGGAAAAAGCCACGTCTGAGAGTCGAAGACAGGGCGCTCTTCGGGGAAAACGGGAAGGGGGGGCGTGCGCTTCGTAGAAACCCACTGTTGAGCTCTGCGGGTGGATCTGCCACGCTCTTGCCAGGCCTTGTTCCCGAGGGGCAAGACCCGATTCAACAAGGGACTCAGGAGATGGCCAAGGGGTGTCCGGGGAGCTGGCCCCCCGTCCCGATCAGAGGCGAGGGCTCCGCGCGAACGTCCCCAGCCTCAGCCTGCGGCCCCGGGACGCTGCTCAGACCGGCGGGGCTGCGTTCCCTAGCCCCCGCTCACCTCGCAATCCTCTTCATACTTGACATTATCTGTTATTTTCCACAACATGGCGTCCGGCGTCCCCCAAAACAGTCGCCAATTAAATCCAGGCTCCCCCCACCCCCCGAGCGGTAAATCCACAATCGGGGTCACGGTGGCCAGGCGTCTGCCGCCACCCCCGCCACGCGCGGGCCTCGCTGTCCTGATCACTGGACGCGCATCGGTGGCTGTGCGCGTAGATGTGGCCGCCGTGGGTGTGTAGAGGCCGCAGCCGTGGACCGGAGAAGCCTCACCCTCACAGTGCGTCCCGGCGATAGCCGGGGGACCCGAACGCCTTAATGAGAAGGAAATTATCATAACTCCTCCCCGGGGGCCGGCACCGAGGCCCAGGCGCCGGGCGGGGCAGCCCCCAGCCAGTCCCTGCCTAGCTCCGCCCCGCACCCTGCCTGGCGTCTTGCAGGGACGAGCGTCGCGAGGGGCTTGCAGGGGCATCAGTGGGCAGTCTCTTGACAACCGCAGACCTGCCAGGCTTGGGTACCGGAACGCGGCTTCCTACGCCAGCCCCCTTGCACACCTGAGGTTGGCAGAGTCGACAACCGAGATTTCCACCACCTCAAGAACCTTTCTCCATCCTCCAAAAGATGGAAGTCAGTTGGAGACTCATTTCCGAGGTGGCTCAACTCCTGGGGGTTCCCTGACATCCCGTCCCAGCCACTCCAACAGACTCCAGGCTGGGGAGCAGCTGAAGCCCCACAATGCCTTAGTGTCTCCCGCTTCCCCTCTCCCTGGGTACTTTATTGTCCTGCCCCCGGGATAGGCGAGGAGGGCTTGTGAAGAGTCTGCCCCCAACTCCCAGGCTCTGCCCCCACTCCCAGGCTCTGCCCCCCCCCCCCCAGGTTCTGAAGAGGCAACTCGCCGTAATATTTGCTCAGAATAAATCGGACAACGGCGGCGCGTCACCGCTGTCGCCCGAAGGTGTATCTCTGGCTGCTGGCCGCGGATGGAGGAGACCCGAGCTCCCCCGCCCAGGCCCATCCCTGCTGCGATGCCCAGCCCTGCCGAGTGCCGGTTTCTCAGCTGGCACGGGCGAGCCATTCAGAAGCCTCAACTCGCCCGGGAAAAGATGTTCCAGGCAGAATAAACCTCCAGCGCCATGGGCCGGGTGGGGTGAGGAGGCGCCGGGAAGTGGGAGGGGGCTACAGAGGTCACCCTTGGAGAGATGTGCACACCTCATCCCACAGAAGGCAGAAAGCAAAGCCTCCTTCCACAGAATGCTGCCGAGCCCTAAAGCAACATTCAATGTTAATGTTTTTAAATTCAAAGAAACGAAATAAATTGGCCCAATTATTATAAGTGATTTTTTTTCATTCCAAACACAAGGTCGATAATTCTCGAGAGCTAATTTTGTTGGTCTATCCTAACAGTATGTGGAGATTGGCTTCAATTGGAGGGAATTGGAGGCAGGGACTACCTCGGTTTGATTCCGAAGCCCATTATGCAATCCTATATACCCATCAGCCCGGTGGCCAGGACCTGTTGTGGACGTGCGTCCCCTATCCACAGAATAAAGTTGTTTACCATCTTCCTGCTGCTCCTCTGTGTTGTATAAGCTTTTATTTAGACCCAGATAGGCCTAAAATAAAGTAACTAAAATTAAAATAGATGTCTTTCAAGCTAACCGTTCTCCGTCGCTACAGCAAGGTGATTTTTCGACCAGTTGCGCTAACAAACCCAGGAAGTAGGAACCAAGGGGGTTTTCCGGCAAAGCTTAAAAGGCTCTCAGTCCTGACACCAAGCTTCTAAAACACAGAGGCCCTGGCATTACCGGGAGGAGAGGGCACCTGCTCCAGGAAGCACTGGATTCGGTGTCGCCTGCATGCTGGTGCCCAAGACTGGGAAGGTCAGGTCCCAGGCTCTCGCTAGAAGGCGACTGAGGCGCCCTAGATGCCGTGTCTGGCGGGATGAGGCTCTCTCCTGGCCTGGGGTGCGGCTCACCGCATCCCAGCTCCTCGCTGTTCTTCCCGCAGCTGCGCTAGCCCAAGCAGGCCAAGTCTTTTCTGCTCCCGAGCTTTTGGCGCTGGCGAGGAGACAGAAGGGCGGCGCGAGGGTCTGCACTCGCTTCTCAGGAATCTGGGGACTTGGGAACCGCTAGACAAGGCTTTTCGTTCTCTCTAGAGCGACAGCGCAGCGCTTAATGGAGAGGGAGGTTTGCACGCATGATCTCCGCGACTTTGGGGGACCCTGTCCCACCCATACCGGGCTTGGGGGTCGGGACCTAGACACACAGTTCAGGTGCGGGAAGCTTCCGCCTTCCCTGAGCTCAGCTTTTCATCCCTTGGCTCCCGCATTCTAAACAAATCTCCTACCCTCGCCCACGGAAAGACGCGGACGCGTGCGGCTGTGCCCCTTGGCAGCCAAGACCGGGGAAGGTGCCCACTCAGCATCCCGCCCTACCCGCCCCGCTGAGAACTTGCTATGAGGTCCCCGCGCAGCCAAAGCAGAGGCGTGGGAGTGGAAGGCGGTCAGGGGCTCTGCTCTGCCGCCCCCTAGGGAGCCTGCAGTCACTCACACTCTGGCAACCCAGGACCCACCTCAGAGCCAGCAGATGGCCCAGGAAACCAGACAGGAGGCGGCCAGGTGTGTGCAAGTCCACCTCCACCGGCGTCACGAATGTGAACCACCTCCTAAGAAGCACGCCAGCCGAGAGTGACTCTGGCAACGCGGTTTAGGGGCTCCATTCCCCTGTCGCGCCCCTACCCCCACCCCAGGCCAGAGAAGGCAGCTTGGAGTTATCTATAAACTGGACTGCCTCCCCAAAAGACTCCTCTTTTCGCCTTAGGGAAGGAGCTCCCGAGGGTAGGTGGACCCCAAGGACTTTCACAAGCGCGGCGCCACATGCCGGAGCTCTCTGTTCCGCTCTCGGGACAGTGCACAGGACCACTGTCAACTACCTGCTTGCCTGGGTTGGGCAGGGCCCTAGAAATCAGTTTCTGCCACAAATCTCTGGAGGAGGGTGCCCAGCCACGCCCCACTCTCTTGTCCTAGTTTGTGCACGCGCTGGACCTAGGGCACGCGCTGGATTCAGGGTTTAAAAGAGCTCCCAAATATGTCGGCGAGATGGCTCCGTGGGTAAAGGCGCTTGCCGCCAACTTTAAATACACAAGTTGGATCCCCGGGATCCACACGGTGGGAGGAGAGAACTGACTTCTGCAAGCTGTCCACCTGCATACACACAGCACACCACGGAACGTGCGCGTACACACGCACTAAATACATACGTAAATGAATACATACCTTTAAAAAATACAAAAAGCTTCCAGAACTAACCCCAGGGGTGCTGCTGACACCAATCCTTGGGAGCTCCAAAATAATAGCAACTGATTTTTAAATTCTAAGCAGAATAAACAGCACACTGAGAGGCCTCAGCCCCACTCAGGTCCGTGAACTGCTCAAGTCTAGCTCAAGGCCGCAGGGGCCTGAAGCAGTTTCTCGGCCTTCGGGTCTTCCTACCAGGCAACTCTTCATCAACAGCAAAATGAAGCGGAATTAAGGATCCTTGCATCTACCAGGGCTTCCAGGGATCCCGTTCTGTCCCAGGTCTGGGGCTCGCACTCCTTTGCTCTGCTCCCTTCCGGAGCAGCTAAGGTGAATTTGGTTTTAACTTCCTCAATCAGCAAAGTTACCTAGTATCTAAGGCCTCTCTCCTAGAGACATCAGAACCCCGAAGGAAACAAGCATGAGACTGCCCTGCCCTGCCCCCAAGGACCCTCCAACCCTTAGAAGGTAGACCCTGGTTTGTCACCTTCCCAAGGCATTCTGGGGCCGGTCCCCCGAGCTACCTAACCGCTCCTAGCGCGGGCCGGAGACCCATACACCTAGAGGCCTTCTAGGGTCCTATGCTTCCACACACCTCTAGGCCAGCTGAGCCCCGCGGCCTTAAGTCACTTATCTTAGTCGCCGCCAGGCGAAGAGGAGGCCCACAGTGGCCAAGGACTGGCAAGGGTGGCGGCCGACAGCGCGAGAAGGACCCTGCGCGGGCAGATGCCCTCTCCAGCCCGCGGTCACCACCATCGGTCATCTGCCTAGCCGGTGTCTGGAGTCTCAGATGCCCTGCAAGCTCCTTACCCTTAGCAACTGGAAACTCATGGCGTTAGCTCAAAGCCGTCGGTGAGCTGGGGTGTAGATAGAAGTGTGGCCGGAAAGAGCTCCCCGAGGGCCGAGGCGTGAGCTGTAAACTCGCTCCGAGCGTTTATTTCTTAAAGGCAAAAAGGGGTGGGTGGAGAGATTCCCATGGAGGCCAGCTGTCGCTATTGGAAGGCACACCTGAACTGGTCTCCTCCCTCCTCCCTGGCCTCCCTCCCACCCCCTTGGAAACTCCACCTTTGCTAAGGGTCTCCTCTGAGATTTTTAATGTTTACTTGTGGGTGTAAAAAGAATCTAAGAAAATTTAATTTCCAAGGCCCAAACCCCTGATATTTCCATGAATTTTCAGCCTCTTTTCTAGTGTGGATCTGACTTCAGATATCTCCCACTTTTCCAGATCTAGCTAGAATTAAATTGGGGAGGGAGTAATGAATTATCTGGGTGACATGGAAGAGGGTGAGGCTGGGAGATGGTCTTCAAATGCCAGAGAAACTCCTCTGCTCTGGGCACTAAGGAAACAATCCAGGTAGTCAGGTTTAGAGGGTTAAAAAAAGAGTAAACGAAGTGTACAGTCAAATGCGGAACAGATAAGTAAGACTAAACACAAAACTGAAGCAGATGTCGTAGCTTACAGGTGTAACCCTAACACTGGGGTAGCTGAGGCAGGAGGATAGACGGTTTAAGGTCAACCTAGCCTAGGATAGTGAGTTCCTGGCCAGCCAGCGCTACAGTGTAAGACCCTGCAGCAAAAGAACAGAACTGAATACATGCCCACCACCTCCTACGTGGTGGCTAGGAATCGCCCAGAGGGAAACCAAACACTCACAGAGACCATTTCTCACTCTCTGGGGCTCTGATGGCTTTCATATGCAACACTCTGTCCTGGCAACTTACATGGCTCTGTCCTAGGGGAAGGGTTGTCTAATGCAATGCCTTATGAAAGAAAAATGGGGCCGAGTAACAGCAACTTCCACTCAGCTTTGCTTTCGATGCCTTCAGGGTCACAGGAGCCTCCAGAGGCTCCAGGCTCGGGGTTCAAATGCGCGGAGAGATTTTACGACAGAGCCACTCAAGAGAAAGAGATGTAAATTTTTACCTTGTGCAAAACAAACAGTGATTGGAGCTCAGACACAAAGCCACCACAAAGGGCTTTTCTGTTTGCTTTTTGTTTTCAACATTCTCTTCTAGTCACTTCTTTGGGGGCAAAGAATAGAACACAAAAGGTCAAGGGAAGCTTATCACACTTGGTAGTATAAGGAGTTTGTGGAGTGTGGGGCGGGGAGGAGGTTCTTTAAAAAAAAAAACACAGACTCACCTTGGCGCTTCCTGCCTCAGCCTCCTGAATGTGGCGCAACACACCTGCCCTGCTTTTGCTTAGAGTCCGGGTGCCAGGGCCTGCTGTATGCTCAGCACCACATCTACTACCAAGTCGGGCACCAGGACTTTGGTTATTAACATAATTCATCCTAACAGCAGCACAGGCCACTGAGTAGACTCCAGCCAGAGGACTCAGGCCCGACTTTACCCTGAAGCAATAGGACCAGGCTGGGGGAGGGGAGGCGTGGTGATAAAGCTGACGCATTTCCTTACAGTAAGAGGCTTCCTTTCTGCTGGGCTGTTTGTTTTCCTTGGGGAGGGGTTTGCAATTAATGTCTCAGTGATCTTCCAAAAGAAACACTGTATTCACTCTTGAACATTCTGGCTTTATTTCAAATTTCACTCCAGAAAAGAAGTTTTGTTTACTTTTTGTTGTTGTTGTTGTTGTTGTTCCGTGTTTCTGGGGAGTTGGTGGTGTTGTTTCCGGGGTTTTGTTGCTATTGTCTGATGTTCCTGCCCTTCTGATTGCATATTACTTTCATAATGAAAAAGAAATCAAATAAATTCAAAAGATACAAGAAACTAGATGTAATGCCAACACTCAGAAAACTGAGGCAGGAGGACCGTGAATTCCAGCACGTGCTCCTTAACTAGGCCCTGTGGAAGAAGAAAAAAGCAGTTCAGAAACGTTTCCTTCAGAAACAGGAGTGTCCTGTCTTATCAAAGTAGATCGTGAAAATTTGGCACTTGGGTATGTCATGGTGGCTCATGATTCTGATCCACATTTGGGGGATGAGCACAATGCAGATCAATCCAGTGTCCTCTTTGACTCTGCGTCGGCTTCAGGAGCCCCTGTGTACCGAGAGAGAGAAGAAAGCACCTGGGCAGGACAAGTGGCTCACACCTTTAACCCCACCCACCACTCAGGAGAATCACTGGGAGCTGAAGGCCACTCTGATCTGTTAGTACAGAGCAAGATCTTGTCTCTAAATAAATAAATAAACAAATTTGGGACTAGGGGATTGGAGTGGAGCACTTTTCTGGCCTGGGGAAAGCTCTCTAGCTTTCCATTCCCAGAGCTGGACAAACAGACAGACAACAACCTAACATCAGCACACAGCCAAGGACCTGGGTCCTGCTCCTCTAAGGTCCTACCCTCCTGACATGGTGGCACTTGCCAGGCAAGGGCTGCTTTTTCTCCTCTGGCCGGTTCCTGAAGTCCCCGAAGCCACACTGAAGCAATGTCTTCAGGTTTTTTTCAGCATCCTCCTCAGGAGGCACACAAACATCTTCCTGACCCCTGTGGCAAGCTCAGAGTCTTTCACGTCAGAACTCGTTTCAGCCGGGGGCCAGCCCAAAACACCACCAAAAGGCCAAAAATGTCACCATGGCAACCCAAGGATCCAGAGGGAAACTCCATCCAGCAAATATCAACACCTAATTAAAACCAGAAACTGAAAGAAAACTATGCCAGATTGAGATTGACTCTGTAGTATAAAACATGAAACAAACATCATCTCCAGCACCTCCCACCCTGCCACTACATAGACCTGGATGGCCTGAAACTGTGGCAATCCTCCTGCCTCTGCCTCTTGAGTGCTTGGGGTTACAGGCATCACACACACACACACACACACACACACACACACACACACACACCCCTTTAGAAGAGAGTTTGCTTGCATATATACATGTGCACTCCATTCACACAGTACTCATGGAGGCCAGAAGAGGGCTTTGGATCCCCCGAATTTGGAATTACAGGTTATGGTTCTGATCATCTTGCTGGTGCTGGGATTTGAACCTGGGTCCTCTGCAAGAGCAGCAAGCACTCTTAAAAGCCATCTCTTTAGCCCCTAAACCACCTTTGATATCAGGCCCACTAACCCCCTGCCAAGCTAGAAAACACACGTACACGTGTGTGTAAGTATATGTATGCGCGCACACACACACACACACTTCTTACAACTACTGAACAAAATCTTTAGCCCACAAAACCAAGGATGAGAGATGTCTTAAGCCAACATTTCCTTTTCATAAGGAAGTTAGACACAGTTGGAGAAGCTTCCTAACTCTGCCTACACTATTTTACCCTGTGAGGAGATAACACATCTTCATCTTGGTGGCAGATGCCTGCTGCTTTGGAAGCAGCCTGCTAGGATCACATCCAGTTTTGAATGTTTTCCAGGTGTAATGCTGTTAACCACAGAATGCTGGACTTAGTCTAAAGCAGGGTTCTCAAAGACCAGGGGTACCATGTGGAAATGAGTAGGACTCCCTCCCTCAGTCAGAAGCTGTGATGTACAATCTAGCAGCCTGGGCTTGCATGGCATCCACGCCCAACCCCTCCCCCATCACCCCTCTCTCCCACCCCAACATCTCCTTTCTCCCACCCAGAGGACTGGATTAGAAACCCAAGCTTAACTTTGACCCCGGAAACCACGAAGGCCTCAAAACAGGTGAACAGAAGTAAATAGTTCTTTGTACTTCACACCTGAGCCCCTGGCAGAGGCTGGAACTGAGATAATATAAGGATAGCTACAAAGATCTTATACCTGGTGGGACAGGCCTCTAATCCCGATACTCTGGAGGCAGAGGCAGGGAGATTTGGAGTTCAAGGTTAGCGTGAGCTGAATAGGAAGGGCCTGTCGTCACAACCCCCTCTTCCCCCAAGGAACTGGAGACTGACTGGGGTTAGAAACTCTGCTTTAGGAAGGACAGCAGATGTAACACAGTGTACTAGTCACTTTTCTGTGGCAGTGATAAAATACCACAACCAAGACAACTTAGAGAAGGCATTTGAGCTTACGGTTTCAGAGAGGTACAGTCCATCATGGCAAGGAGGCATGGCAGCAGGCAAGCACGGTGGCCGGAACAGGAGACTGAGAGCTCATGCCTTCCAACTCCAGCATAAAGGAGAGACAGACAGACAGACAGAGAGAGAGAGAGAGAGAGAGAGAGAGAGAGAGAGAACTGGAAGTAGAGTGAGGTGATAAACTCCCAAGCCTGTCCCCAGAAACACATTTCTTCCAGCAAAGCTGTACCACCTAAATCTCCCCAAACAGCGCCACAACTGGGGAGCAGGTGTTCAAACACATGAACCTATGGGGGTCATTCTCATTCAAACCACCACATGCTACTCCCTGGCACCCATAGGCTCATGGCCATATCATAAAGCAAAATACATTTAGTCCAACTTCAAAAGTCCCCATAGTCTTCCACAGCCCCAATACTTTGAAAAGTCCAAAGAATCTCCTAAGACTCAAGGCAATCTCTTAACTGTAACTCCCTGAAAATAAAAAAGCAAATGACATACTTCCAACATGGCACAGAATATGCATTACCATCCCAAGAGAGAGGGAATGGGACATGATGAGGAAATACTGGACTGAAAGCCAGCAGGGGAAATTCTGAATCCTATAATTCCATGTCAGTGTCAAGGGTTTAGATGGCTCTGCTATTCTAGTATTGTTTCCTGCAACATGGATCTCTTTCTCAGGCTGTTTCCACTCCCCATGGGAAGGTCTCTTTGGCGGATATCCCATAGCTCTGACACCTCCAATATCATTTCCACTTCACACAGTGGTCTCTCAGGACGTCCTGACATCTCAAGATTTTCATGTGGGGACTCCCCTGCCACGTGCTGCCCCGCCTCTGAAACCACAGGGGAAGAATCTATGACCCCTGCACTCTTGGTCCTTCATGCTGAAGCCAGTGCCAAGTAGATGGCCCTGCCAAGTTCTGCAGCCAGCGTGGGTTGGACCCTCAACCCCTTGAACCACACTGGCAGCCGCTTTCGTTTGTAGTTGCTTTCTAGGAGCAGAAAATGCTTTAGGCCTTTTCCTTTTACAAATTAGAAGTGCTGTGTGGGGCCTTGGCCTGGGAGAATTCTTCCGTTTGTTCCGGTCAGATCATTAAAGTCACTAATCTTAACAATTACAGCCTCTGGTCCAGCACATACCTGGTATACGACGATAAGTTTGTAACAGTTTTTAATTTAGCTACAGGCAGGTTCTCAGGTCATGGGCAGAAGACAGCCAGATTCTTTGCCAAAGTAGCCTATGAGTTGCCTCTAGCCCATTTGCTGACATCATTCCCCTCTGAAACCTCTTGAGCTGTGCCTCCCTAGTCCACATGGCTCTCAGCACTACTGCCTTCAGGATTCTACTAGAATGACCCTTTAATCTCTATTTACAGTGTCCAACCACTTTTCTAGTTCAAAGTCATAAAGTCTTCACATTCTTCTAAAACAAAAACAACATGGCCAGTCTTTTCAACAGCAATACTTCATTCTTGACATCAACGTCTGTATTAGTCACTTTTCTATTCCCATGATGTTAAAACATTGTGCCCAAGCTTATGGAAGAGGGATTTTATTTGGGCTTATGTTTCCAGAGGGATAAGAATGCATGCAACAGGAAGACAGGACAGACTATCAGGAAGCAGAGAGCTCACAAACACAAGCATGAAGCAGAGGGCGAGAAGTGGTGAGAGGCACAGCCAGCACCAGAGGCAGGCCTTGGGGATTAAACCAGTAGCTGCCAAAGGAGGTAATTCCACACCCTCGGAACATTTTGCAATGTCTGGAGATGCCGTCCGCCGTCAGAGGAGGGAAGGTGAGGGTGGCACCTAGCAGAGAGGCAACAGTCCTGGACTGGAAAGAAACCGTATCTACAACAGTTGGAAGAACAGACCATCTGTGGCTTAGGGCTGTGCCCAGTGCTGCTGAGGTCTACAATCGCAGCTCTTTGGGAAGCAGAGGCAAGGGAATCAATAGTTCAAGTCGCTCTCTCTGCTTTCAGCTTGTGCTGTGAGACGTGAGCCCTCAGCTCCAGCTCCAGCCTCCGCATCTGTCACCTGTCACCTGTCACTCAGCTCCATCATCATGGGTGCTTATTGCTCTAGAACCCTAAGCCTAAGCCACCCCTTCATTCTGTATCTTTTCTTGGTCATGGTGTTTCATCACAGCCACAGAAAAGTGACTAAGACAACAGTGTGAATTCAAGGATGGCCCGGCAACTTAGTGAGACCCCCGTCTTAAATACAAGATAAAAAGAGGCGGAGCACGTAGTCAGGCGTAAAATGCTTGAAGAACTTGCTCAAAGCCCTGGGTTCTACCTCTAGTACCGTTTTTTAAAAATGTGGGTCGAGGAGACGGCTTAGTGGGTGAAGTACTTGGCGCACAAGCGTGCGGACTTGAGTTCAGATCCCCAGGGCCCTTGCAAAGCTGGACGTGGTAGCACTCTGTTGTCAGGATGGGAAACAGAGGCAAGGGCATCCCATGAAGCTAGCCTGGCATCTGCAGCTGCAAGCAGCACCAGACTCTTATCGTCTCTAAAATTTAACTTATTACTTTATTATTATTGTTATCTTATGTGTATATTTTACTCACATGTATGTCTGTGCACCACGTGTGTGCCTGGTGCCCTCGGGGGCTAGAGGAGGATGTAGAGCTGGAGTTACAGATAGTTGTGAAAATGTCTTGTGGGTTGGGAATTGAACCCAGGTCCTATGGAAGAGCAGTCAGTGCTCTTAGCCACTGAGCTGTCTCTGCAGCCCACCCTTTTATTTTTTGTATGTTTATTTATTTGTGTGTGTGAGTGTGTGTGTGTGTGTGTGTGTGTGTGTGTGTGTGACGGGGTGGGAGGTGGCATGGCATGGCATATATGGAGGTCAGAGAACAGCTTTCAGGGGTCAGTTCTTTCTCTCCAACTCAGGTTGTCAGGCTTGACAGCAAGCACCTTGACCGTTTGAGCCAGCTCAACAGCCAAGAGTCTGTATTTTAACCAAGGTGGAAGATGAGCATCCACACTGGAGCTGTCCTCTGAGCTCCACAGGTGTGCCATGGCACATGCATGCTGCTGCTGCTCTCACGAACATTCATGCACATGCACAAACATGTATACACACATAAGACTTTTTTAAATGTGGTATCTGTTTACAATGGTGTCTACACATTTAGACAGAATGGATATTTAGGAGACTCACAGACAGAATGTTGCCAGATCTGGAAGTGGATACATCAGAGAAAGCTCACTAGTAGAGGGCATTTGTCACTGGTGACAGAAGTCCAAATAGTGGCTGTAAAGTTGTGATGGCTAATCTTGGTTGTCAACTTGACGTGCCTGGGGAGAGGAAACCTCAGCTGAAGAGCTGCCTCCATCAGATTGGCCTGTGGGCATATCTGTAGGGCATTTGCTTGATTGCTAATTGATGGAGGAGGCCTAGCCCACTGTGGGCGGTGCCACCCTTAGGCAGGTGGGCCTGGGCTGTATAAGAAAGGAAACTGAATGTGAGCCTGAGAGCAAGCATTTCTTCTCTATGGTCTCTGCTTCAGTTCCTGCCTCCAGGATCCTGCCACAAGTTTTACCCTGACTTCCCTCAATGATAGGCTGTGACCTGGAAGTGCAAGATAAAATACAACTTTTATTTCCCAGGTTGCATTTGGTCAGAAAAGAAACTAGACTCAATAGTTGATATTCATGATTAATTTGACTGGATTTGGAATCACCCAGGAGATACACATCTCTGGGTCTGTTTTGGGAGAGTAGACTGGGGTCTGGGACTGAATAAAAGGTGAGGAAGCAGGAAGAGAGCTGAGTGAGCATCAGGATTCATCTCTCTACTCCCTGACTGTGGATGTAATGTGACCAACTGCCTTACACTCCTAGTACCATGTGGGGCAATGGATTGAAAGAGCAGGAGGGGGCTTTCATGAGCAATGGGATGTTCTAAATTTCATGGTAGGTATTGTTTCAAGAAGTTATTGACCATACAAGTGCTGACTGAACTCCATAGTAAGATGTAGGCACTTTAGCTTACGTTCCTTGTATTCATTATTTTTAATTTTATTTATATATTTTATGTGTTTGTGCCTGCAACATGCCTGCTGCCCACAGAGACTAGGAAAGGGCATTGGCTTCCTTGTAACTAGAGTTACAGACACTTGTGAACCACCACGTGGGTTCTGGGAATTGAGTCTGGGTCCTCTGGAAGAGCAGCCACAGTGCTTGACATCCGAGTCATCTTTCAAGTCCCAATGCCCAGCTTTTAAAAATAATACATTTTACTGGGAGTGGTGACACATGCCTGTAATTCCAGAACTCAGGAGTAGAGGCAGGGCATTCAAGAGCTCAAGGACAACCTTGTCCACACAGTAATTAGAGGCTAGCCTGGGTTACACGAGACCCCAACACAAAAAACAAAAGCTAAATATGCAAAATGATACATTTTTGTAGCTCTAACACGTAACAGTATTTGAACAACTGGATTTCCATATACAGAAAATGAAGTCAGACCCTTATCTTACACAGTCATAAAAGTCAACTCAAAATAGATTAAAGTCTTAAATGAAGGTTCTGAAACTATAAAAGCCACTTGATAAAAACACAGGGAAAAGCCCCATGGTATTCATCCAGACAGTGAGTTTTTGCATAAGAACCCCAAAACTCAGGCAGTAGATGAGAACACACAAGTGTGGTCATATCAAGGCAGTAAATGTCAACATGGCCAAGCAACCAACAGAGTAGAGTAAAGAGGCAACTTGACCAACAGAAGAGAACATTCACAATCACACATGTGTCAACACGGCGAAGCAAGCAACAGAGTAAAGAGGCAACATGACCAACAGAAGACAACAGTCACAATCCACACATGTGTCAACATGGCCAAGCAAGCAACAGAGTAAAAAGGCAACATGACCAACAGAAGAGAACATTCACAATCACACATACATGTATGTCAACTTGATAAACAGGACCACAATGGGTATAAGATCTCAAAAATAGGTAAAACAAGATCTGTGTAGACAGTTTTCAAAGGAAGGCATACATGGGCGGTCAAGATGGCCCTTGGGGCCAGGCACAGTGGCACACGCTTTTAATCCCAGCACTCAGGAGGCAGAGGTAGGTGGATCTCTGTGAGTTTAAGGCCAGCCTGGTCTACAGAACCAGTTCCAGGTCGGCCAGGGCTGCACAAGAGACCCTGTCTCGAAATAACAAAAAAGGATGGATTAATGGGTAAAATGCTTGCTGTGTGGTCTGAGAACCAAGCAAAATCTCAGAATCCACTGAGGAAAGAGAGAAACAACTCCACAAAACTTTCTTCTGACCTCAACATACACACTAATAATAATCTTAGTTTTGTTTTGTTTTTGAGATGGCCTTGGCTGGCCTGGAGCTCCTGTGCACCACGTACGAGCCTGATAACCAAGGAGATCAGAAGAGGGCATCAGATCCTCTGGAGCTGG